>JACCGJ010018338.1:0-11412 GCA_013407085.1 Atriophallophorus winterbourni | reverse complement strand
AACCGTTAAAATGGACTGAGCCTTTCATGCCTGAGTGAAAAGAGATAATGAGTCTCAGCAGCCTTTGGGGGCAGCCTATCAGATCGAGCATTTTGAAGAGACCCTCCCTGCTGACGTAGTCGAATGCCTTAGTTAAATCAATAAAAAACAGCGTATAATGGCATACGCTGTTCCCGACACTTTTCTTGAAGTTGTCTCAGGGAGAAGATCATGTCAACGGTTGATCTTCCCTTGCGGAAGCCACATTGAGATTCGGAGTAAATTCTATCAGCTAAAACTTGCAGCCGGATCTGTACGACTTTAGCAAACAATTTGCCTACAACATTCAGAAAGGAGATTCCTCTGTAATTGTTGCAGTCGCCTCTGTCACCCTTATTCTTAAATAGCGTGATGATCTTTGTGTCTCGCATCTCTTGTGTGACACCCCCCTCCTGCCAGCACTGAAGAAGCAAATGGTGAAGAGGCTGTAATAATGCTGCTCTACCGCATTTGATGAGCTCAGGTAGAATTCCGTCGTCACCAGGGGCCTTCTCATTCGCTGAGCGGTCGATTGCCTTATTGAGCTCATCAAGAGTAGGAGGGGTATCTAGATATTTAATGGTCGGCAACCGTTCAACATTTTCAAGTGCATGCCGTAGAACCGTATTGTCCCTAGAGTAGAGAGAGTAGAAGTGCTCTACCCATTTTTCCATCTGTTGAGTTTTGTCGACAATCGGCTTACCAGATAAAGACTTAATGGGAACCGTTTTAAGTTTGTTTGGGTCAATGGCTCTCTTGATCCCATCATACATACCGTGAAAATTTCCAGTATCCGCAGCTTTTTGGATATTGGGTCTAACTTCAGCCAAATAGTCTGTTGGACCTTATTTCTAGCTGCTCTTAGAAGAGGAAAGTTTTCATCTGTTGGCGTACATTTGAACCTCAAGAATGCTGAGCGTTTCTCATCCAGCACAGCAGTCATCTCAGAAGAGTTTGCTTCGAACCAGTCGTTCGTTCGAGCTTCCTTCGGACCGAACGTGGACAGTGTGACTCGGCATATGCAGCTTTTTATCAATTCCCAGTTTTCTGAAGCAGCTATATATATATAACAGAAAAAATAACAGAAAAATAATGAAGGAAATGGTGCGCATGAAGATATAATTGTCACAGTATATATATATCTCTCTATATCATATATAGTATATATATATTATCTATAATATATAAGACATTTCTTTATTTCGTAAATTTATTTTTACTGTGACAATTCTATCTTCACCGCCCCACATTTGTCCTTCATACTTTTTTCTGTTATTTTTTTTTCAATCTTTGCTCCAGAATTAATCGCATCCTCTTCATTTGCATATTTCGATGCAATCTAGATGAAACTTTATTACTGTGTGACATTGCGTAAAAATTAACTTTCTTGCCATTGTAAATTTACCATCCTTTATTAAATGGAAAAATGTTCAAAAATTCCGCTTGATAAGATCATTTTTACAATCCGTAAGTAGTCTGCTCCTGGCACGGGAACGTTAATGTGCTTTGATTGATTCTGGTCAAGCGGTCGATGTCATTTTTACCGATTGCTCGTCAATCGGAAGGTTCTGGGTATTCAAGGGCGTCTACTTAAGTGGATCGAGGCATTCATCTGAGGGCGGTTAAACCGTGAGGAGGTGAATGGAGTTTTGTCTTCAGAGATGATAGCAGGCTTCGGAGTGCCGCGGTGATCTGTCCTTGGCCCATTTTTATTCAAAATTTTCGTGAAGGATTTTCCGGACGCGGTAGCCATCGAATGTTTTTTATTCGCGGATGATCTGCAACTGTGGGCCTCTGTCAGTTCCTGCGATGGCCACAAGCAACTGCAACAAGCAGTTGATGACTCAGTCAGTTGGACACATCGCTGGTCACTGTCTATCAATGAGGACAAGACAGTGATCATGCGCATGAACTCCCATGACACTGGTGGTGAATACTTTCTCGGAGGTAAGCCTATTAGAGCGGTGACGGTCGAAAAAACTTAGGGATTCTGGTTACGGATTTCTTGAAGTCGAAGGCTGACACTTGTCGGAGAATAAGCAGCGCTGCCAGCATGCTCTGGGCAATTCGGCGTTCATTTGCGTCCATTACCCCGCAAATATTCCAAAAACTTTTTTCTGCGTACATTCGTCCTCTGATGGAATATGGGCTACCTGTTGCAATTTCTCAGTCTAAAGGCGATTGTGACTTCTTGAAGAGGGTACAAAGGAGGGGCACTAAGATGGTTTGTAGAATGCACCAACTCGCGTACAAGGATAGGAGGAGCTTACTGTAACTTTACCCCTAGAAATTTGATGGGAAAGATTTGACCTGCTTCTGACACGCCGTAATCTTCTCGGTCATTATGCAGACGAGTTCCTCCAGTACTACCGTTTAGTAGGCCAATCGAGGACTCGGAGACATGACTTCAAGTTGCAGAAGCCTAGAAGGCTGAAGCCGAGTAATGCGAGCACGCTATCCACGCGAGTGGTGAACACTTGGAACTCTCTACTGAAAGTGCTTTTGTCCCTACCATCTGAACAGCTATTCAAAAGCGCGTTGGATCATCATTTGTTGATACGAATGGAATTCAATAGTTCAATAGTTTATAACGGTATAAAAAACTCAGGGCTTGTACAAACCGCAGGATAGATTGAGCGGTGGATTGAAAAAAGCAAAGAGAGAAATGTTTGGGGTTCCAAGGCCTTATAGCGGGCCTCATTCGCGTTTAGCCTGCACCAGCAATGGATTTTTGTGGCATTTCTACAGGTAGGGCGTCAGCCCTGGACACAGCTACCCACCATATCCTCCGGAACAGTATATACGGACTTCCGATACTGGGATCTGGAAGAGCAATGAAACTGGCAAAGAGTTAGCGGGGTTGTGACGAAAATGCAAATGGCACAGAAAGAGAACTTACCGTTACCACGAGCTAGTGAGTTTGTGAAAAATGCGGTAGGGTTTGTGAAAGAATGAAAATAGTGTTTACGGGGTACTTGTGTCTTAGGAGTGGGAGATTTCATGGAGGTGAGAATCGAGGAAACCTTTGAATGAACCGAAAGAAGCGGCCTCAAAAAGCGTGACTGGGAGAGTGTTCCACTGACTGCAAACTCACACAGAGAAAAAGCTGTGTCTGCTCTGTTGATGTGAGAGTTTGAGCTCATGTCTTCGGAGGTTAGTGCTTGTAAAGGGAAAAAATAGGGAGTTGCATAGATGCGAGGGGTCAGTCAAGATCCGGTGGGTAAATAACATGTCACCGCGGCGAAGACGGTAGTTAACGGAGAATATATCTAAACTGCGTAACGTTTCCTCGTAATACATGTTGTGCATACCATGGACAAGCTTTGTTGCACGTCGCTGGGCTTTTTCGAGAAGGGACACGTCTTTGCATAGCCAAGGCTGCCAAGCCTGTTTTGCGTACTCCGAGTGTGGACGGATGAAGTCATTCAGCAGTTTCGGGAAGAGAAACCGGTCAAACCTTCCTAAAGCGCGGCGAAGTAAGACAAAGTTGCGATCGGCTACTGCTGCGGCTCGTTCGCATTGCGTGGTGCAGCCGAAATCGTGCATGATGATTATACCGAGATCCTTTTCTTGTCGAACACTCTGAAGTACTGCTGAGCCCAAACTGTAAGCGACCGGATCTGAGTGTCGGATGGGGAGGACGCTACATTTTGAGGTGTTAAATGGGAGATAATTCCTTAAAGACCAGCTGTGTAAACGATCTAAGTCATCTTGTAGGACATGTGAATCCCTTGGCGATTTGAGTGAGCGCCAGATTTTGACATCGTCCGCAAATAAAAGGAACGGCGATTCAATGTTTTTGCCAATATCATTGATGAAAATGATGAAGAGTCGGGGACCAAGAACGGAGCCTTGTGGCAGACCGTACTTGATTAGGAAGCGATCATGATAGCAGTCACGCACACGAACACAAAGGCAGTGGTCGCGAAGAATGTACTTCATCCAGGACAATAAGGATGACCAAACTCGGCAGGCAGCGAGTTTAAATGAAAGAATGCCGTGGTCGACGTGGTCGAATGCCTTGGAGAAATCCAGAAATACTGCATCAACACCAATGCCATTGTCCACAGATTTCGTTCAGGCATCCCATGTGAGAAGCAAGTTGAAAGTGCATGAACGGTTGGCGCGAAAGCCTTGATGTTGTGTGATCAAAATTCGATTTGTTTCAGGATGTGAAACAAGGTGGTCAAAGATTATGCTCTCCATGACTTTAGAAATGACTGACAACGGCACAATTGGGCGATAATTTGCGGGTTCCGACCGGATACTGCATTTGAAGATAGGCGTAATAACACCATATTTCCATGCTTTGGGGACGGTGGCGGAGTCCATACAACGTTGGAAATACGTGGCAAGTAGATGAGATATAAGCAATGCGGCTACTTTCAGGACCTTGGGGTAGATGCCGTCGAGTCCTGGTGAAGAGTATTGCCGTAGACATGAAATCTTCTTGTGGACCGCATCAGGGGTAAACATTATTTCCGGCATTTCCTGTACGTCATGTGAGGGAGAAGAAAAATAGGAGGAGTTTGTAGGATAAATAGAGTTCGAAAATTAGAGTGTAGTGTTCAGACATTAGGTTTGCAGCTTCCGAGGCTGTTAAGGTAAGACCATTTGCGCCGAGTAGGGATGGAATTCCAACTTTAACTACCCGTCTCTGATTCACAAATAGGAACAAACCTTTTGGTTTATCCAAGAACTTGTTACAGATGTGCATTTCATACTGACATTTGTCTTGGCGGCTGAGAGATCTGCAACGATTTCGCAATGACTTATAAATATCACAGTCAGTTCGATTTCGTACTGTCCGGTAACACCGCCACGCCAAGTTTCGTTGTGCTATGGCGTTGCGTGTTCGGCTGCGAAGGAATGATATGGGGTTCTTCGACGGAGGGGCTTTCCGTAGCTCGCAAGACGTAGCAGCGCGTGCCACTGAGTTAAAAACATGGTCCATACCAAATCGATCTGGCCAAGCATCAAGAAATCCCAGGAATTGGCCAGGACGAGTTGGTGGAACAAGCCTAAATCAGTAATCCAGCGGTTCTCAGGACGAGGTTCGTTGAAGTAATCCATGAAAGAGACAAAGGTAAATGTCAAGACAACATGGTCACTGTGGCCCAAGGGAGGGTTGGATGAAAGTTTTCTAATCATTAACTCTTCGTTGGTGATTATGAGATCCAAAAGGGATGGGGTATTTGTGCCCCGAAACCGAGTCGCTTCGTGAACATGATTGTATAATAGATAGATTGCCAATATTTCGGACAACGCAGTGGCAAATGGGTGGGAGGCATGTTCACCATAAAGGCTGGGACAGTTAAAGTCGCCCATTATCAGTATGTGGGAGAATCGTTTATTTAAAGCATGTCAAAGTGATAAAAGAAGGGAGGAATCGAGCAGTGGGGTATTGCTGGGAGATCTATAACAACTGCAATCGGAAGAATACTGTCTTGCTTGAGTGAGACTTGGCACCAAAGAACATCAGAGTAATCCAACGCAGGGTCAAATAATTGTTCGCAGCGAAGCGATCCGGGATGATAGAACAGCACTCCACCTCCTCTTGTTGTACGGTCACAGCGAAGTAATGACATATTTGGAAGGGTGAGTTCTGCATCATGAACCGCGCTTGACAACCACATCTCGGTAACGGCTATTAGGTCCCATGAGCACAGGGGATGGCGGAAACGGAGTTCCGGGAGTTTGTTCAGGAAACCAGCAGCATTTGTGTAACAGCATG
Source organism: Atriophallophorus winterbourni (assembly GCA_013407085.1). Lineage (NCBI taxonomy): Eukaryota > Metazoa > Platyhelminthes > Trematoda > Plagiorchiida > Microphallidae > Atriophallophorus > Atriophallophorus winterbourni. The sequence continues at coordinate 5,660 of JACCGJ010018338.1, read as the reverse complement.
AAAGGCTGCGTGATTGTAGAGTATGCAGTGTGGTGATAGGGTGTGCAGTTATTCCGCCGATCACACTTAAACCGGCTGCGGGGAGTTTTTTGAAGCGGTCGTGTGAAGTTCGTCAGCAGACTGATTTGTGCTGGGTATGACTGATGGTTGCGGACGAGGTCTTGGTTTGTCAACTGCGGAGCGAAGACGGACCTCTGTAGGTGCAAAGCGTTTGTTATCATACCACAAGCGCAAGGCAGTATTAACCATATCTTCGGATTGGAAGGTAATTTTCAGAATACGGGGGCATTACCCTTGTAGCTGGAGGACGTGGGAAGGCGTTTCACGGCAGTCGTCAAAGTTCCGTGAATTTTGCTGAGTTCTTGGATGTAGCGCCACTGGAGAACAGTCGTGTAGAGTGTTCTTAGCTAAGTCATCATCTTTAAGTTCAGGTACACCGTGGACAAAAATGCTGCGTTTATCGTTCGCCGATTTCCAATCGTAGCCTTCTTGCTTTTGCATCTGCCTCTGAGGCCAAGGAACGTCTGGAAAAATACGAACAGGCAAATTTGTATTTCGGAGAAGGTGGGCCGAGAGCAAGACCTCTTCAACCTTCTCCGGGGAGTCAAGGGTGATTCGGAGTAGACGTGGGGCATCCGCGTGAGGCGAGTTTGGGTGTCTGGAAAGATGTACTAAAGAAACCAGGTCTACATCAAGTTTCAGTTTTTCACAGAGAGCTCGCCATTGTTGCACATCATCTTGTCTGCGTACTTGAAAGCAAGGAGATACATTTTCCGGCACATTTGTGCATTCAATTGTCGGGGATCGCGTGTTTTTGTGATTGGCTTTTGGAACTGCAGGCAGTTTCCCAGCATTAAGCCACTTTTTGGCTTTACGTGTGAAGTAGTGTGTGATTTTGTTGATCGACACAAACTTGGCAATACCAGATCATCTTTAGGACTTGTGCAAGCAGGTGGGGAGTCTGTTTCCAGTAGATACTCGAAGCGTAGCAGTCTGGTGACAATAGCACCATACGGGTCCGGAAATGATGATATGGAAGCGTTAGCTGTTACCTCCGCGTCAGTAGTTTTCTTAGGGAGATGCTCAGCTGGTTTTAGGTTCGGTGATTCGTCGAGAACAAAAGATTTAGGTGTTTTCCTGCTGCTTTTGTCGGCAGGTTTGTCCCTTCGATGCCGGGCTCTACAAGCAACGCAGAAGAAGAACCGGTCGGTAGTTAGCCGGATCACTGGTTTCACCGCCCTTATACATTGGTTTGACAATGCCGTACTTCCAATCTTTAGGTAGCCTACCATACCACAGGGATAAATTGAAGATTAGCGCCAGTGGTTTATGTATGATACTCGAAAATACCTTTAAAAACATTGGGTGTATATCGTCCGGGCCAGGTGCTGAGTGTACATCGAGTCGTTCTAGCAAATACTGCACCATCTCTGGCGAGATCGAGATATCCGGCATTTCGGCGTTGCTCTCATGAAGCAGAGGAATGGGAAACGTCTCCTCTGTGTAAACCGAATTGTACTGAGCGGCGAGAAGAACTGCTTTACGTTCATCTTCATGTTCAGTCGAACCTCCCATAGATCTCAAGCAAGGTACTCGTTGAGAAGCTTTCGTTCTACGTCTTATGTACGCAAACAAGCGTTTCGGCATCGAGTTGGCTTCGTCCACCAAGCGAGTTTCATAGTTCTGCCTTTTTTCTCTTTTGAGGTAGGTGCACTTGTTGCGGATAACTTTGTAGGTTACATAGTCATCGGTGCATCCACTAGAACAAAACTTCCGCCATAACCGCTTTCTTACCTTCATGTATTTACGGATAACGTTATCGAACCACGGCGGTCCCTTAGCGGGGGATCTTCCATTCATCCATGGGGCATGATTTTCAAGCGATCTTATTTTACCCAAAAAGTCCAACCAACAGATATCAACATTCGTAGATAGAGGGAGTGACCAGTCCATCGAGTTTGCAGACGTGATTAGACTCGTTGTGTCTAATTTCCAGTAGTTTCTCCGGGCATGCGTACGTATTCTCGGTTGAAGACCCCGATTCCAAACAAACCATAAAGAACAGTGATCGCTGCAGCCAATGGGGGTCTCAATAGACAGATTCGTAACATCAGAGAATCTAGGTGTGACCACCAAATCCAATATCGAAGGAACTTGCCCGACGCATATCCTCGTAGGATCGTTTACATTCTGCACCAAATTCAGCTCCAAAATCGTATCTAGGAATTCTCGTTGGAACGGTTCACCCCTCGAAACTAAATCCGCCCAGTTTATATCAGGAGCATTCAGGTCTTCAAGAACGATACAGTCACCATTGATACCATACCGATTGATTTGATCACATAACACAGGAATGTAAGTGCCAGGTGAGCGGTAAATGACCCCAAGTGATGCAGCTCCAGAGCTAGACTTCACCTTACACCAGAGGCTTTCGGCATTTCCAGCATCATTTTGAAACCTTTCCAATACTTCCACAATCAGGTGCTCTTTACGGCAACACCACCCATAGATCTCGAAGCTACTCTGTCATTTCTGAAAAGCGTATAGTGTGGTAGCGCGCACTCCATATCAGATATATCCATTGTTAACCACGATTCCGTAACAGCAATGATATCTGGCTGTCGCCGACAGGCAATTTCACTAACCTCATCAAGTTTATTGCGTAGACTTCTCGCAATGAAAAGCAATACTCGAAATCTCTTCACAGAATGATTAACTGGGGTTGAATTGACAGCGGCTTCCAACGAATGTGCGGCCTCCTCCTCACTACCCGAAAATCCACAATATGGAGATCAACCTCGCCAGCTTTCCTGCGTGCTCGCAATTCTTGGGTAGCTGTTTTCATTTTGATTCTATCTTCAGGAGATAGGTCGCGTAGTATCTTGAATGGCTCACCCTTAAGACGATGAGCGCGTTTTAGTACCATCTGGACTTGCTCATCTGAAGCTAAAATAATTTTCAGCGTCCGCGGTTTATCATCCTCCTTCTTCCGGCCAAGTCGGAATGCAGAAATGATGGTAACTCCTTCCTCTCCTTGATCAAAAAGCTTTGAAAAGGTTGATTGTAGGAATGTTCGCTCTTGCTGTAAGCGTATTTCAGCCATGTCCCCGGTTTGCTCAGGAACATTTACCATAATAAGGCATCTCTTCCGAAAATCCAAAAGTGGCTTCTTTGAGACCGGAGATCTAAAAGCATTATCAGAAGTAGGTACTTCTTCCACTACATTTAGCTGAGCCTCTATTTTGCTCAATCGCCGTGACAATATTTCATAGCCCGGATCACTGGGTAGACCCTTCGACGTCACATCTGCATGAGTCTTATTCCTTCCTGACTGTTGACCAAACGGTGTTGAAGGCGAGCAAACGTCCAGTTCCTGCACGTTCAATGGATCCTCGATACTAATACTATTTTGTAAACGACTTATAGTCGAGGAAGCGAATGGCATGCAAGTTTCTTCACAGATAGGTGGTGTCTATACTCAGCTGGGGTTGGGTAAATGTTTATGTCACCTCCAACAAGCACTTTAGCGGCTTTAGTAGAGGCAGCTATGACTTTATTCTGACTACTTCCGTGCTCAACACTTGATGGTTCAGTTCAGTTCAGTTTGTACAGGCCTGTATGTGGCTAACGAGCCAATCGAGCGTCCAGATTTCTTTCGGTTGTATGCCACAGAAGAGCGTCCACCACTTCAAACAATATCTTCACAAATATCTTCTGGTATGAGAGTAATCTGGAATGCAACAGAAAAACTCCCCTCACCTGTAGGTGAGGAGGCATATCTTACATACAGTCCGAATAATATCGCATGATATAATCTGAAGCCACTGATACGTCTCTGGCTTCATTCCTCCGCACCGAATATGCATCCATTTGAGACATATTTCACATTGTACTGCTTTTGCATTATCAGCAACCTGTTTAGCGCATACAAGACAAGAGTACCCCGAACGAGCAGCGGGGCACCGATTCCCTTGCATCTTCGTGACAGTAGGTGCTGTATTATCTACTTTTGCAGATTTTCTAGTTATAACCATGTTGAAATCCGGTGAAAATCAAATAAATACAAACCAAACGATTCATAAGAAGCAAAATACCATGTTGACCTTGAAATCAAGTTAATGAGCGTTGTATCAACGCGGCCCATTATGCAGAAAAATTGTAATTGCATTCAGTTATCAAAGACAAATACGTGAGAGCGTAACATAAAAATTTGAACGGAAGATGAATCAGATGAATTGCAAAATAAATTGCAAAATAAATCTTTATCAGAAATTCAGCGAGGTAAATTCGTATCGCGCCGGAGTGATATAGTAATGTTCCTCTACTCTCAGGGCTTGCCTTGTCAGCAGAAGTCACCCATGTCTATTACTGTGATGAAGGTTAAACAGGATTTTGTCCCTTTTGCTTTCGAGCAAACACTGGCAAGTGGAGTGATTCCTACAGATTGGAAACGAGGAATAATTTCACAAATTTACGAAGGTGGAAATCGCTCCGATGTTTCCAACTACCGGCCCGGTACTCTGTTACCAGTGATTTCAAAATTACTTGAGCGACTCATTGTTGACGATCTAATGAAACACTTCGAGAATAATCAGTTGCTTTCGAGGAACCAGCAGGATTGCAACGAAATTAGTTCCTTTTGGCTAATTTACACTGGTAACGCTAATGACTGGACGAAATCGTTTAGATTAAGGACAAGCAATAAACGCGTGCTACTTGGTTTCAAAGCATTCGATCGTGTTGAACCATTCCCTACTACTGTCAGAAGCTTGAAAGGCTTGGTATCACGGGTAAATTGCTGATTGGCTAAATGACACCCACCTAACAAATCGCCTAACCAGGGACTGTTGATTGGTGCATTACTCCAAATCAATGCATCAACTAGCGATTTCCCCAAGGCTTCAGTCCTTTGGTCCGATCCTCTTTCTCTGGTTTATGTTCAATGAAATACCGGAATTGTTCGATGTACATTGCGTTATTTGCGGACTACATAGAGATTGGCGCAGCATTCGTAGTCCGGAAGACTGTCTCTATTACAAAAATCTTGGAGTACGCTTCAATCAAACAGCTGGTCGTTGGAGAACAACTTGCGCCGTTTAATAACCTTCAACAAGGCGGATCATGAATGTGCGGAATCGAGTAGGAGTTCACATATCCAGAGGTTCGCATGGCCCTTCGGAAAATTGCAGTGAATAAAAAGATTTGGGTTCTGATATGCTCCAGTTTAAAAACAGCACTTCAAACTACAGTTCCTTTAAAAAAAGCAACACGTTTCTCAATCTACTCAAGACGTGTATTTTTTGGAAATTTTCGCCCAAGATATTCCCAAGGATCATGAATACATACTTGAGACCAGCCATGGAATACGGTGTGCAGTCATGGTCTTCGTGGCGCAAGAGGGATGTGGAACTTATGCAGCGAATCTATCACCGCTCAACGAAACTAGTTCTCAGCATCCGAAACAAACCATATAAAGAAAGGATAGCTCAACTGAATCTGTTCGACTTTCCCTATCGACAAATCAGAGGAGACCTTATCTTATTTTACAAAACATTCCATACCCCAAAACATCCCTTACAGGATTTATTCACGCGAAGGGATACGAGAAATTATCGGACCCATGATTATGTGCTGGTCGTACCCCATTCCCATCTGAACTG
>JACCGJ010018337.1:0-14170 GCA_013407085.1 Atriophallophorus winterbourni | reverse complement strand
AATTGTTGTTAATTACAGTACCGTAGAATATCCCAATCGTTGTTTTGAATTTGTCGAAATAAGAAACGGGTGGACTACGCGTAACTCACGTCACAGACAATACGAGCAATTATAGCTGCAGCTTTTGAAAATAGCAGGTCGCGAATAAGCACATCACGTACCTTGGTTTGTGTTCTTAATCGTTTTATGTTGAGAAGTTTGCCATTACTTCGCGTGTGTAGAAAAATGCCTTCTGTTTTCGTCCTGGAAAACATTTTCCAGAATCAGAAAAAGAAAATACTGGAAAGCGTGTGAGCAAGAACACTTCCTTATTCGACGCCTCGGCGAATTTCAAAAGCATCTGAAATCAAACCGGTAAAATGAACCGAAACCTTCGTGCCGAAATGGAACGAAATAACGTGTTTGAGAACAAGTGGGTGCAGTTTATTAGATCAAACATTTTGGAAGATCTTCCATGCTGACGTATTCGAATGCCTTCGTTAATTCAATAAAACTGCGTATAATGGCATATATCGATTGGTCAATTTAATTTGAGTGTCTCTTCAACATTTTGACATAGCTTTAACAAACCAGAAGAGTGTGTAAACAAGCTGCGCTAGTATGCCACTGATGGATAAGATAGGTCGATCAACCTGTCCAATCACATGAGCACACACTCAAGTACACAGTGTTCAAACCCAAGACCATGAACGATAAAGTTCATTTGCATGCATTCCCATCACAACACCTCACGAATTGTTTCGTGCTTTTTGCACTCTTCAATTGAATTCAATTCAATTTTAATGGTCTAAAAAGCATATAGCTTAACAAAAACCACAGAATAATATGGCAATTACGAATAAAATAGGTAGTAAAACGGGATTTGTTTGCTTACTAAGCATTTCAGGAATCGAGTAAAAATCCATCCGGCAGAAACTGTTTTCAAAGTTCAAAGCTTTTACGTTATAAAATATATAGGTTCAATGTTTGGGTTGGTCGACATGAAATTGTCCAAATTTGATTTGAATATATCCAAGTTGGGTGAATGTGCAACGTTACGGGCTAGAGAGTTCCAGGTAAAACACAAGTATAGAATGAAAATACCTTCGACAGTTCAGTTTTGAGTCGGGAATAAGTACTGTATAGTCATGACTCCGGCTGGTTTGGGGTGGTAGTCGTGTGAATAGTTAATTCAGGGGATGGTTGGGGGTATGCGGTATATTGAACATAAGAATCAAATCACCTCTGAGACAGCGGTTACGAGATTCGAAGAGATTGAGACAAGGACTAGCAATGATTGTTCTATTCTTGGACATAAGCAAAGCTTTCCATCGGGTTCCTCATGTGCTACTCCTTTTGAAGTTATCATTTTAGGTATTCATGGGCCTGTGTTGAGCTGGTTCCGTTCTTTCCTATCTGACCGCACCTTTTCGGTTCCCGTTTATGGTGTTACCTCAACTAATAAGGCGATTCCAAGCGGCGTAATTCAAGGCAGCGTTCTAGGTCCACTTCTATTTTTTTTTATATGTTAATGATCTACAAAATGTTGTAGATCACTCTAAGCAATTTATCTTTGCAGATGACATCTCCTCTTGGTGAAGTGTCACAGGCTTCGATATCCCTTACCCGTGATCTTGCCTCTCTATCTAGCTGAGGCTCACAATGGGGATTAGAATTTTTTGCTTCTAGGACACAATATATAGGATTACGTTGTTTAATCCCTTCTAACACACTCACGATAAATGGTTCATGAATCACACCTTCTGCAGAAATTAGGGACCTTGGATTTAGATACACCTCTTCTCTCAATTTTAATGAACAAGCTAGACACATCATCGCGAGAGCAAGACAAAACTTCGGCTTAATTAATTATAAATTCCTCCTACGCGAGAGTAAAATAGCATTGTATAATATGAAGGTCCTACCAATTCTCGATTATTGTAATATCATTTATTCTCACATGGGTAGGCGCGATTGTTTACTCTTAGAGAGACTTCAACCTACTTTCAGCAAAATGAGTTCGGGCTATTCTAACCCCTTGCCTTATCTTGAAAGATGTAATTTGCTGAATGTCGAACCACTATGGCTACGCAGGATTCGCCTGAATCTGCTTCTTTTCTTTCGAATCATTATCCAGCAACAAATTAAGCTTCGGTCTGGCATGCGCTTTCACGATTATATTCGATATGATCTGCGCAATCGAACAAGGCTGTTGAATATCCCTATGTCTCGCACTAAAGTTAGACGTAACTTCTTCTTAGTTAGATATGCACAACTTTGGAATTCCCTTCCTCTTCATTTCCGTATGTGCACATCTACAGGAAAATTTAAAACGCTTGTAGAAACCCTTACCGTTCACTCACTATCCCAAATCCTTAAGATAAACTCTTCTCTAGATATTCTATACTCTCATGGGATCCCAGGTTTCTAATTCCACATCTTTCTCCACATATTAGTATATCATGATGTCTTATGGTATTCTCTGAATAACTGTCAGGTTACCGGACCCTAGAAATGCTTTTACACTAATTAATCTCAACATTGCATTCGATAACATTTTCTATACAACATTATGTATGTAACTGTCTTTTATTTCTCACGAGGCCTAGAAATGTCTCATTTTTTATCTTAACGTGCAAAATATTAAAAAAATCTACCAAAAACATGAAAAAAACGTATAAAAAACTATAAAAAAAACATTATTTTTTAAATGTACATTCTTATTTCTTAAATGATGTACTATTTTACTTTGATGACCTCTCACCGTGCTGGTGAAGAGAAAATCTTTCATTATATTCCAGTGTCTTCGAATAACGAACCATCACTGTAATTGGCTCGAAATCTATCCGCCCGAGATTTGTTCCGTATGCGATTCATTCTCCTGCAGATAACGAAAATCCGGCTGGTGAACAAATTTTGGTTCGATTCGTCGACAATTCTTCAAGAGTATTGGAGCACAGCACCCTACTGCCTACTCCCTGCTATTAGCAACACCCTCTCTCATCCCCCACAATTTCTCAGATTTTCTTATTCTGGTGGATTTATGTTCCCTTTTCAATCTTCTTATTCAAACTTTTCGTAAAAACATGAATTTATTCATATATAATTTATTTATCAATTTTTTATGACAACTTCATTACAATTCGCACCACTTTTTTTCATAATTACCTTCCATTTCGGTTCTCCATTTGTTTCTTGCATCCTTGCCATTCGTAAATCTTGACATAATTTGAATAAAATTTTTATTTCTATTAGACATTGAAATTTTTTTCTTACCTACTGTATATTCATTTACCTTATTACATGAAAAAAATGTTTAAAAATCCCGCTCATTTCGGTTACTTGCACTGTACTATTTTCTTTTGATGTTCAAATTTTGATAAACTGATCATGTATTGCATGCCTTGGATATCCAAGAATATATTATTATTATTATTATTATTATTATTATTATTATTATTATTATTATTATTATCAACATCTATACCCCGAGCCTCAGCTTCTGATGATATACCTACTTCAGACAACATCCCCTTTGTAGCTAAACCTAATTTAAACATTGATACCGCAACTTCAACTCCTGCCAATGAATGCAATCTCAAGACTGTTAAAACGGTCACTGCAGATGTACGCCCCGCAGCTCGATCGTCAGGTAAATCTACTAAAAACTCGTGCTCCCTGTATTCAAGGCAAATTCGCCACTACTTCGAGGTGGACCACACATCAATAGTATGCATAGTGCCAAGCGAAACTTTGATGAATATAAACCACCCCATGGTTTATACACTTATCATTCGTCCATAGACACTTCCCGGTCACATCTGACCTATTTGGTTCATTTATTCCTTCCCACAGTCCTTTCTTTGCTAAGCATTCCCGTCCTCACTATCCTTCTTCAAGACCCTACCATTTTTCACTTCAATACGCGTCAGGTACCCTAGATCAGCGTCCCTTCATGAACGGTAACCCGTTTAATACCTACCTAGACCCTTTTCAAACCAGGTATACACCGATGCAAAATTTTTCTCAGCAAAATTTTCCTTTTCATTACCAAAACCCTTACTTAAATTAACACCATCAATTTCAGACCACTCATGTAAATCACTTCCGGTTACACATGTTAAGTATCCTAAAATTAATCTTCTATTATTAAATGCACGGTCGATTATCTCTAAGCTTCCTACCCTTCAACATTTCTTGATCTCAAACCCGTACGAAATAGTTCTCATCACAGAGACGTGGACATCTCATGACGTTCCCAACGTTTCACTTGAACTAGCCAACTATTTCATGTTTCGTAAGGACCGCACCCACACCCGTGGTGGTGGTATTCTCATTTATGTTAATACAGATTTTCCGGCAGACATATACAGTTCTCATATGTTAGAAGATCTAAATGACTCAATTTGGATCACCATACCCTCTCTTGATGCTCTCATAGGGTGCATCTATAACCCACCATCTCCTTCCACACTCACTATTGATAAGCTTAGAAATGTGTTTACTGAGGCATCTATTGCCCCTCTCAGCAATAAAATTATTGCTGGGGATTTCAATATGCCATGCATCAGCTGCAAATACCCCCACATTTCTAATAGATTTTCAGCATTCGCTAAAACGATTAATCTTTTAGGTTTCACACAATCTGTGAGTAAGCCTACAAGACTGTCCAGCATTTTAGACTTGATCTTCACTCTAGGTACTGATCCCAGCAACTTTGAAATTTTAGCTTCATTGCCCGGTTGCGACCACAATATGGTCACTTGCGTTCTGCGCCTTTTTCGGAAGCCGGCATATATTCACAATGATGAGAAAATTTATATCAACTGGACTAAGTTTTCGAATCTTCTCAGAGACAACGACTGGACTGAATTTTTTTCTTTCTTCAGACTTTAATCGTATTTCTTCGATTTTCCATGATAACCTCTTAGCATGCCTTCGGAGTTCGTCTACCTCTCATATTAAAAGAAGTAAACATAACCCCATAACCCTTCTCGAAAAAAAGATTGCTCGTCTCTCTACTTCTGCAAATCATAAGTTTGACTTCTTCTCTGTTATACGCCGACATGAGCTATATAACTCTCTCTCAGGTATAAAAATTCGCCTCCTAGAGCGTCAAGAAAGAAAGGCTTTAAGCAGTAACTCAAAGACTAAGTCTTTGAATTGTCTTACGAAGAATAGATGTATCTCATTAAAACGTGACATCTCTTCAATTATTTATCAAAAAGACAATAAGGATATAGTCACTACTGACCCGCCCACAATAAGTCAGGCTTTCTCTTCATTCTTCAGCAGCTCATTTAATAATAACATTTACCATCCACCGGCAAACAATAACGTTCCCTTTAATACTATTGACTCCTTTACTTTAACTTTAAAAGAAATAAAAGATATTTCCCGTCGAATTGAAATTTCTTACAAGCCCGATGGTGTAGGTTTTATATCAGCCATCCTACACAACAGCAGTGAAGATTTTCCCTTACTCTTATTAAATCTTTTTAATATTTCTCTCAAATCCGGAATCTTTCCAACTCATTGGAAACACTCGGTTATTATCCCTCGTTTGAAATCTGGTAATTCGAACCTCGTTACGAATTATCGCCCTATTAAACACACTCCTATTCTCTCTAGGTTATTTGAAAAGTTAATTAAGAAATCTTTGTTGGACTACCTTGGCCAAGATGCGTTCTCCCCAGTCCAACATGGTTTCCTAAACCAAAAGTCTTGTGCAACCTGCCAGTTAGAATATTTAGATCCCATAACCAGTTCACTAGACCAAGGATTATCAGTGATTATTGTATTCCTAGACATAAGCAAGGCTTTCGATCGGGTTCCACATACGCTACTCCTTTTGAAGTTATCATATTTAGGTATTCATGGGCCTTTATTAAGCTGGTTTCATTCTTTTCTGTCTGATCGCACCTTTTCAGTTAGCGTAACGGTGTTACTTCACCTAATCAGCCGATTCCAAGTGGCGTAATTCAGGGCAGTGTTCTAGGCCCCCTTCTTTTTCTCATTTATGTTAATGATCTGCAAAGTGTTGTGAACCACTCTAAACTCTTCATCTTCGCTGATGACATAAAAGTCGTCCTATCATTTCCACCTAATGAAATGTCACAAACTCTGATATCCCTTAACACTGATCTTGCATCTCTATCAAGCTGGGGCGCACAATGGGGATTAGAATTTTCGGCTCCTAAGACACACTATATGGGATTACGCTGCTTAATCCCCTGTGACACACTCACATTAAATGGCTCAACCATAACTCCTTCTGCAGAAGTTAGGGATCTCGGATTTAGGTATTCTTCTTCTCTGAACTTTAATGAGCAAGCAAGACATCTCCTCACGAGAGCACGACAAAACTTTGGTTTAATTAACCATAAATTCCTCTTACGCGAAAGTACAATTGCACTATATAAAATGAAGGTCCTACCAATTATTGATTATTGTAATATCATATATTCCCACATGGGGAGGCCGATTCTTTTCTCTTAGGGAGACTTCAACGTACTTTCACCAAAATAAATTTGGGCTATTCTAACCCTTTGCCTTATCATGAAAGGTGTAATTTGCTGAGTGTCGAACCACAATGGCTACGCAGAATTCGTCTAAAGCTGCTTCTTTTCTTCCGAATCATTACCCAGCAGCGAGTTAGGCTTCAGTCTGGCATGGGCTTTCGCGATCATATTCAATATGATCTGCGCAATCAAACAAGGCTATTGAATATCGCTTTGTTTCGCGCTACAGTTAGACGTAACTTCTTCTTAATCAGATATGTACAACTTTGGAATTCTCTCCCTCTACATTTCAGTATGTGCACATCTACAGGGAAATTTAAAACGCTTGTAGGAAATCTCACCGTTCACTCACTATCCCAAATCCTTAAGATAAACTCTTCTCTAGACATTCTATATTCTCATGGGATCCCAGGTTTCTAATTCCACATCTTTATATTTATTTAACGTTAAATTCCGCTGAAACAAATGACCTTGAACAAATAGTTTTTACAAATGTACATCCTATAATCTTATTGTACAAAGCTTTTGGAAATTATTGATCATGTTCAACATGCCTTGGACTTCCAAGAATAAAATTTATTTATTTATTTATTTATTTATTTATTTAATAAGGTCCTATAGTATTCTCTGGATAACTGGCCATTCAAGTGTCAGGTTACCGAACCCTAGATATGTTGTTTCACATCTTCATCGTAACCGTAACATACTTTACCATAACGTATTTATTGAAAGAAGGAAAAAAACGCCAAAAATCCCAAAAATATTGCTTTTTTTGATCTTTTTATTGTTCATAATAAATTTACTATTCTACTTTGATAACCTCTCACCATGATGGTGAAGAGAATATTTTTAATTGTGTTTCAGTGTCTCCGACTCTCAAACCAACTCCAATACCTGCCTTTGCTTCTTTCGCATAAGACTGGTTCTTCTATATGAACAGGAATCCCTACTGGCGAACAGTTTTGGTTTCCCTTATTCGACAATTCTTCGACTTTCCTGGATCGTACAACCGGCCCAAACCTCATGCAATTTAAACCACAATTTCTCCTCATCCCTTCCATTTTCTAATTTTTTTCAATTTAACTTCGGATTTATTAGGTACTTTTCTTTAATCACACCCACCAACATTTCGAAAAAGTCAATTTATAAATATATAAAAAGAACTTTGTTTATTTCGTAAATGTATTTTTACTGTGACAATCCAAAGTGGCGCGCGCTTGAATACGGTACGTGATCCCAATTACATTTCCATATTACTTTTTCCTCTATACGCTACATACCGGAACCGATACTTGCGATAATATCCTAAAGTTAAAATTTACGTTTCACAATATTCGATATAATATGCATCCTAAAACATCAATCCCACGCCGCTTTAAATTCGTAAAATTCCTCAAACAAGAAATTGCACCGTAAGGTTAGATAATGACACTTCTTTGATCTTAAATAAATTGAAAAAATTAGAAATAGAGATATTGAGTCTACGTAACGAGATAACAACTTCTCAGACATTATTTGATTCTCTTAAACCTTTATTATCTCTTATGAAGCCTAATTCCATTATTGATAATGATATCCTTATACAAACCAATAAATTTGTTGAAACACTTTGTACTGAAATTACTCAAAGAGGAACTCGTTCTAAGAATATCATTTTATTTAATGTAGCTGATAATTTTCCTCTAAATGCGGATCCTGATCTTACTGTCCCTACCTGATGAGTGCAAACAGCACGAAACCGGTCGTGGGGTGTGAATGACGGAAAAGCATGCAAATGAATATTTGTTTTCATGGTTATGGGTGTAACCCCATTTAACATGTGTTTGGACCACATGCTTTGCAGGTTGGTCGTACCAGCCTTATCCACATTGGCACACAAGCGCTCCTTTTTTACCATTCCTCCACTGAATTCAAGCGCATGCGGATCCTGATCTTACTGGTCCCTACCTGATGAGTGGCAAACAGCACGAAACCGGTCGTGGGGTGTGAATGAGGAAAAGCATGCAAATGAATATTTTGACTTGAAAAGGTGCTTTCTCTCTTCATACGGTATTCCGGTAGATTGTGCTGATTTTGTTCGTTTACGTAAAAACAGCCTGAAACAACGAACTCCAATACTTATAAAATTCACCGATAAATGTTTCGTTTCCCATATATTAGAGAATAAAAATATTTTGAAATCCATTCCCAGATTTTCTAACGTTACTATAAAGCCAGACCTCACCCCTATGCAGAGGCGTTTCGGACATAAGAAACGCAAAATTACAATTATTCCCACAACTCAGTCTTCTTCTGATTCATCTGAGCGTATGCAGTGTGATTCACTTGTAGTTAATACACCTCTAAGTAGCCAAGATTTATCACCTGCAAACGACATAGTTCACAAAACACCGCCACCCACTAAGCGTTCACTTCCCCTACCTACTTTTAGACAGACACGACCTCTTCTCCCAAATCCTGTTTCATTTAGAAACACGGCATTCAAGAAGCCCCCAAACCAACAAATGACGTTGGTGAATAATAATAGGCACGCACATTATACCAGTTACCGTATTCAACCACCATTCCCCCCTAAACAGTATAATCAGTCTCCCATTGACTACACTTTGCTTCACAGACCATCCCCTTACTCCCCTGGCTATTATGCTCAACCATTTTACTCCTCTAATTATATGACTCATGATCCTCCATTTCATAATCGATACACATCTCAATACGTACCATACACGTCTTTTAATGATCATGCCATTTTTTTTCCAAAAATAATAAATTAAATAATAATTGCTCTAAATCTTCGTCTCAACTTACTTCCACTCCTTTTAATCCCGCTCCTTCTTATGTTAGTATTCTACTTATAAATGCCAGATCAATTACCCCTAAAATTCAAATGCTTAAATCTTTTCTCATTACGAACTTAGTTGACATTATTCTTATAACTGAAACGTGGACCCGAGATGACCAGCCTGACTCAACACTTATAATACCTAATTACCAGATATTCAGGAATAACCGAAGTTCGAAACGGGGAGGTGGTACTCTTATCTATGTTCATTCCAAATTTAAAGCTGATACCTTCACTTCACCTAGTTTGACAGAACTAGAAGACTCAACATGGATTGTATTACCATCGCTAGATCTCTTAATAGGTTGTATTTATTATCCACCGTCTTCAAGCATCTCTAAAATGGATTCCTTAATTAATGCGTTTATAGAAGCATCTCTACACGACACGAAATATAAGCTTATTGCTGGTGACTTCAACATGCCAAAATTAAACTGGCACGATCCTGCACATCACAGCTGCTATACACCTTTCACTAGAACGATTGACTTACTAGGATATAAGCAATTTATTGACCAACCTACAAGAAATGACAATATTTTAGACCTAGTCTTCACTCTGAACCTTATTCCAGCTAACCTGAAAGTAATTCCATCTTTCCTTAACAGTGACCATAGAATATTATCATTCCAAATATTATGCGCCACAACTTCTGTCAATTCTTCGCAGCCATCTAATAATAAGCATACCTACAACTACATTAACTGGAATCTACTGTCAGAATTCATTAGAACAGAAGACTGGAGCCGATTTTTCCTCTCTAGTGATTTCACAACAGTCTCTTCAACATTTCATTCACAATTGAGAGGGTTACTTATGAAGGCATCATATAAGCTCATTAGGCACACAAAATTAACGAAAGCCCAGAAAATAGAAAAGAAAATGATGAAACTACATTCCGTTGCTGTAAAAACACATGACATATTCGCCCTTCTTCGTTCTTATGAATTATCAAAAAGTCACAGATATGCTTTAGATAGCACGCTTAGAGCCGACGAAAACAAAGCTCTTATAAGTCAGGACAAGCCGAAATCACTAAGTAAACTTTTCAAGTTAAGATCATCCAACTCACCCAGCAACATAGATTTTATTATCAAATATTGTAATTCATCAGCAGTTGAAACAATTGTTAGTTCACCTGATGCTATCTGCGAAGAATTCCTTCTGTACTTTAACTCTACTTACAACAATTCAAACTACGTTTACACAACCAGTCATCTTCCTTCGCCGAATACACTAAATACTTTGAGTATAAACCTGAGTGACATAAATAAATTATGTCAGCAATCAACTGTCAGTATTAAACCTGACACAGCAGGCATACCTCCAGCCATATGCAAAATGGGTGGTAAAGACTTTCAACTTCTCCTGCCTAACCTATTTAACGCATCTATTGAATCTGGTATTTTTCCGGCAGAATGGAAACACTCAATTGTTATACCTAGATACAAATCTGGCTCAAAACACTTAGTTACTAACTACCGACCAATAAATCATACAGCTTTCTTATCAAGATTATTTGAAAAAATTGTAAAGAAAGCTATGCTTGAATATCTGGCACCTAGTTTCTTTTCTAAGGCACAGCACGGATTCCTTAACAAAAGATCCTGCATTACTTGCCAGCTAGAATACTTAGACTGCATCACAAGTTCAATTGAAATTGGCTTTTCAGTTATAGTTGTCTTCCTTGATATAACCAAAGCTTTCGACACAGTACCGCATAACATATTACTATCTAAGCTAAGTTCATTTGGTATAGGTGGCAATCTTCATTCTTGGCTCACTTCTTTTCTTACCGATCGCACATACTGTGTTGAGGTTAATGGTCACAGATCGCGCACCTTGCCGATTCCAAGTGGCGTGATACAAGGCAGTGTGTTAAGTCCATTACTTTTTCTCCTATACATAAATGATATACATACAGTCGTCTCTCATAGTAAACTATTCTTGTTCGCAGATGACATGAAAGTAGTAATTTCCTTCCCATCTCCTGAAACACAAACTTACATTGCCAGACTAAACAAAGATTTGGATGCATTATCCAAATGGGGTAAAATTAATGGTCTCTCATTTTCTGTAGAAAAATCTAAGTTCATGCCTTTAAGATGTACAATTCCTGATAACTCAATCCTTCTTAATGGTAATCCTATTCAAATTATCGATTGTACACGTGATCTCGGATTCAAATATTCAGCATCGCTTACATTCAACGAGCATATACATCACGTGATCTCAAAAGCAAAGCAGAGTGTTAATGTGATTCATAAGTTCTTTACTCTCCCACACTGTAAGTTAGAACTTTATAAACTTTTCACCATACCCCTCTTTGATTACTGTAATATAATATATAGCAGTATGAATAAAACCGATACCATCCTTTTGGAAAAAGTACAACGTACATTTACCAAATCAATCACCGGATATAGCTTCAATCAATCATATAGAGAAAGATGTACGCAGCTCAAGCTAGAACCACTATGGTTCCGTAGAATTAGACACAACCTAATACTGTTCTTTAGAATAATATATTCTGATAATATAGATATAAATTCGTCTATTCGCTTTCGACAAGGTTCTAGATATAACTTAAGAAATCAAGATAACCTAGTGGAATTACCTAGATCCTGTACGAAAGTAAGAAGTAACTTCTACCTAAATAAATACGCTAAACTCTGGAATATTCTTCCGAAAAACATAAGACTTTGTACCTCACTATGTGATTTTAAATCACATTTGAATTCATTTCTCACATTTGAAAAATTAATGAAACTTCTCAACCTAGATGTCTCATTAGATGAACTATACAATCATGGCATTGCTGGATATTAACAGTGATATCAGTTTTTCAACTTTCATAGTGAACAGTTACTCCGTCCCTTAGTATTTATTTTCCAGATTACCTCTTTACATCAATTTGAAGAATCCCGGTTCAATAACGAGTTAACACTGGGACGCCAAATCTTCTACGAATACCCACGAAAAGACAATCTTCATTTAGAACATATATTCGACAATAATGTGTTCCAATTAAACATTTTTGAAGATTTTCTTTCTTCGAGATTCCTCGCATCTTCGATGTTCCGGTCCATCGTTCTTCAATATTCTTCGTATCATTTTTCCCCTCACATTTTCCCCCACATTTTTCATACAATAACTGCACAAATATTGAATTCCTGTAAAACTGTTCGATTATCATTTACCTGGACCATTTTAACGAACGAAAAATTATCAGCATGTATGACCTTGAAAATGTTAATAATTATTGTCCATTTTTATGCTTTATGTATACAAACAACTTTGATAATTATCGATCATGCTCAGCATGCCTTGGAATTCCAAGAATAAAATATTTATTTATATCTTCAATATCACCGTTTCCTTCATAATTTTTTCTGTTATTTACTTTTTTTTAATCTCTGCTCCAGAATTGATCGAATCCTTTTCATTTGCTTATTTCGATGTTATCAAGATGAAACTTTATTACCGAGTGACATCGCGCGAAAAAATTAACTTTCTTACCCTTGTAAATTTACCATCCTTCATTAAACGGAAAAAATGTTTAAACATTCCACTTCTTAGAGATAAATCCCAAAGTTTTTCAAGTTCTGTATAGCTCTCATGTCAGACCAATATTAGAATTTGGGCTTCCGGTGAACTATCCGTTAACCAAAGGGGAGAAGGATCGTCTGGAGAAAGTCCAAAGGAGGGCTACCAAGTGCGTGAGGGGTATGTTTCGTATTCCCTATGACGACCGATTGCGGGAACTCAAACTTTTCCCACTGGAATATCGAAGAATGCGATATGATTTGCTGGTCACGCGGAGAATCCTGCTTGGATATTACGGAACGGAACTTCAACAATTCTTTTCGGTATCCACGGACTCCAGAACTAGAGGTCATTCGCTGAAGTTGCAGAAGCGCCGAACGGAACACCTGAAGCAATCGTTTACTCTGTCGACCAGAGTGGTCAATATTTGGAATGCACTCTCCGCTGATGCAGTCGGGGCAGTCACCGAAGAGCAGTTTAAACGCATATTGGACGGTGAACTTCCCGCTATCCTGCGCGATTCGCCTACTCTTTCAGCTCAGTAACTCCTCGTGAGGAATCTACGCTGAGATAGCAGAGACCCTGGAGGTGAAGCGGCTTTCACGCACTGTAGTCCTCCTGCCGTCTATTCAGAAGAAGAAGAAGAAGATAAGGTCATTTTACAATTTATTTATTTTGTACACATTGATAACCTGATCATGTTATGCATGCCTTGGTTTAACAAGAATATGGTATTATTATATATTTTACACCATTAAAGCTTTGAACTTGGAAAACAGTTTCTGTCCTATGGATTTTTACTTGATTCCTGAACTGGTCAGTAAGCAAACAAATCCTGTTTTTCTACCCATGTTATTCATAATTCCTATATTATTCTGTGGTTTCTTGTTAAGCTATATGCTTTCTACACCATTAAAATTGAATTGAATTGATTAGGCAGCAACCACAAACAGGTTGCGGCATTGATTGCGAAATCGGCCTTTTTCGCACGAACCCTGCAGTCTTACTGCACAAAGGCGATTGTCGACTGAGATCCAGTTTAACAGTACGACCTCAGCTCGCTCACTCAAGACAATTTCGACAGCAGCTTGACCAGATAATTGGCATCGTCATCAGTGGACAAGCGTAGATAGTGTGACTTGCGTAAGTTCGAAGGGTTAGACAACTAAAGTTATACATGCGTGTTTTCCGGCAAACAGCACACATCATCATCGAGGCAATCAAGTGTGCGAGCGAAGGCTGTCTGCTGTCCGATGCTAGCTAATGTCCGTACAATAAACGC
>JACCGJ010018336.1:0-16611 GCA_013407085.1 Atriophallophorus winterbourni | reverse complement strand
AATGTCGCTCGTCAACCGTAACACGCGAGATCTCAGCGGTGTCCCTCATGCTACTTGAACAACGCCGTGCCTTACCACGAGGTTGAGAGTATCAAGATGTTCGGAATTGTTTTGGAGTCCTAATCAAAGATAATATGAAACGTGAGCGTGAGATTTGGTGGAAGGAACGTGCCTCGGTGATGCAGAGATCATCAGCTATTGACAACATGCGGAAGCTTTACCAATTGATGGGTGTCTGGGGTCCGCAAGGACTGAGTGAAACCATCCTCGAGGTTGATGGCTCGCGCAAAATGAGCCTTCATAGGCGTTTAGAAAGATGGAAATACTATTTTAGTCATCAGTTTAATCAGCACCGTCCTTCAGACACCGTCGAAATTCATCAATCTACTTTGCAATTATCCGTGTCGCTAGGCACCGCCCAGTGTTGAAGAAATACGAAGAGAGATCTAATCACTGAAGCGACACAAGGCGACGGGCCCAGACGAGCTCCATCTGGTATATTTTAACGAAGGTGTCGTGACAGTCGTAGCAGAATTGCACGAGCTTTTTTCAAAGGTTTGGATGGATGAGAGAATACCTGCATCTTAGGTCGAATTGCTGATAACACCAGCCTTCAAAAAGAATTACATATAGAATGTTAAATAATTGGCAGAGCACACATAACATTAGCACCAAAGCCACGAATCGAGATATGTAGAAATTCGTAATGCTGGTCGAAATCTCTAAACCTTGTCGACTTAAAAGTTAAAAATATGGATGAGGAAGAGATCTTCGCAATTTCGATGGCCATTAGTGCTGACAAATCGTCGAAAACTTATCAGGCTCCTATCATTGATAGATGTTAATGATGTAACATTATCGTGTAAGATAATATTCATTTTGGTATTTGAATGTATCTGAAATTTTCACACCGGAAGTTGCTTCACTTGTTTGAATCAGGAGTTATTCCATTGATAAATTAACCAGAATTTTATTCAGATAATTTGAATCTCAACGACTTGGTCAGTTCGATGCTTTTATCCACCACTGCACATCTGATTTGGAGCTACCGGTACGAGTTAATTGTCATGATGTGGTAAAATTTGTTTCTTTGTGTTACTCGTGAGTAGTTAAGCTATTGGCAATTTGTTACAGTTGACATGAGGATGTCTATTCGTAATCGTAATTTGTGAGATTTCGTGAGTTATAGGGTTATTTTGTAACTCACATAAATTAAATATTCTCCTGTATTACCTACATCAGAGGTTATAATGCAATTAACACGATAGCAATATATATTTGCTACAATGATGGTGTTTTCTCTAAAAATTTTGTTTGTTTCGATCACTGTACAGCATTCGAGTAATTACGTAAAGTGAAAGCTACATGAAGGTTAATTAGCTCTCGTTATCTCTGGTGTGACATGCATAAAATCATTTAGCTTTCGACCAAGAGTTGCCTGCGATATCAGCAGAGCCAAATCCCACATAACACTGTCAGTTCCCCAGTTAATCCCCAATACTTTCATGTCTCAAACCCCCGGATCCAACAGGCAAACACGATCTGGTCGTAAGATCCACTTTTCCTTACAGTTTGATGACTTTAAAACCTAATGATATCTTCTAGCGTCATTCTTAAGTGAGATTATGGTTAGTTTTGACGTAAACACTTTCTTCACCAATTTCACAACACCAGAGAAAAATTCATCAGATCCAGATACGAACTTGGCAGACCATAGAACATATCATCGAAGGATTAGTAATTTCTTTGAATAAGAACCATTTCTTGCCTAATCGGCGGCAATATCAAAAAAGTTTAATTTAGCTATGCACACACCTATTTATTTAGTGTTGCAAAGATGTACATGGAACATTTTAAATTGTGATCTCAGAAAAACGAAACTTTAAAACCGATGATGTGGTAGTGCGTTATTCGCCATTAATTTATCGCGGTATATAAGAAACGTTTCACTGTTACCAAGACAAATGAAAATTCTAAAATAATCTTTAACAAAGAAATTGTGTTCATGTATGGCAAAACTATCTCCATGGAATGTTTCATGCAAATAGACAATTTTGTTAATAGAACTTCGAACTATCTTCAGCTGATGCCGTTTTAAGTCAGTAGCAAGGATACAGCTCCTGATATAACTCTACCTACTTGATGATTTCATACATCAAGAGACACGTTATCAGGAACGTATAGTCTCGAATGGAACGTGAAGACTCGAAAAGAATGGTTGCACACTTTGAATCTCTTAATTTGTTTTCGCCAGCACAGCATGGATTTCGATCTCACCGATCCTGTCTCACAAATTTTATCATAGCCTTAGTTGACTGGACGAAAGAGTTGGATAGAAGTTCTTGCATCCACCTCTGTTACCTAGACATTTCGAAAGCTTTTGACTGAGTCAATCATCATCTGCTTTTCCAAAAACTGATGCGTTCAGGAATATGTGAACCACTTCTCTCATGGTTGTGTGAATATTTTTAGATCGAGACGCCAGAGCTAAAGTGAACGGAGTGCTATCACAAACGTTTATAACCACGAGTGAAGTCCCACAAGGATCTGTGTTAGGCCTTCCCCCCTCATATCTTCTAAAATGGTCCTGTTTGCGGATGACATGAAAATGTGGACGCCGATTAGTTCTGCAGAGGATTGTGAGAAACTACAAAAGGATTTTGACAGCGTGTCGAATTGGGCGGCCATGAATGACATGTCATCCAACATAAAGAAATGTAAGATACTCCACCTTGGCAAGAATGGTCCTTGAACATATCGATGGGGAACTGAAAACCTAGCATGGAGCTCGTTAGAAAAAGATCTTGGAGTGTGGATTAGCGGGAACCTGAAGAGCACAGCGCACTGCCAGAACACATATCGACGGGCAAACAGATTGTTAGGTATTTTTCGAAGAATATGTGGAAGATGCTCCCTGGTAACCTTAACAAGGATAATGAATGTCTACCTTTGCCCTACGATGGAGTATGCAGTCGAGGTCTGGGCTCCTTGGCTTCGAAAAGATATTGCTCTTTTCGATAAAATCTATCATAGAGCAACAAAGTTAGTGACGGAACTTCGCAATGTTCCGTATACCGAAAGACTGCGACGTCTGGGTCTAGGTGACTTTACCCAAAGGAGGATACGACGCGATATTATTCTGACCTATAGAATTGTGTCTACCGAAGGACATCCACTAAAACACTTGCTTGATGTATGTGGTGGAAAAGTAACACGCGGACATACCTTATCCATTTACGTTCCAAGTTCTCATATTGATTGTCGGCGACATTTTTTCGCCGTACGAGCTATATTTCTTTGAATTCCCTACCCCAATAAGTGGTGGACTCTCCTTGCTTGGCGATTTTTGAAGCTAAATAGGACTTGCTTTTGCAAACGAACATCATTCGTGAGGCTTACATTTTATATTCTCTATTGCTTTTATACTATTGTAATTTTGAAGTATTATTCATACCGTAATCCTGTGGTGTTGTTAAGTATTATTTTTTTCAACATAAATCCTTGAATCTTGAATCTTGATGGAAGTGTATACATATACGGAAGTTTTATGTTCAAACCAATGGGTAAAACACATCTTCATGCAACTGGCACAAGTGTAAGCCATCCGGCCAGATTTGCCTAATTGTGGATCTTTTAAAACGTCATTTTTACTCGCATACTACCTGCGAATACACATAAAAATAAATTAACAAGATCAATTATCTTTGAGAATACATTGGAAATTTATAGGATTAATAGACTTGATGAGACACGAAACGTAATTTTTGCACTCAAAATTGATTGGTGTCTGTTGCGTGTATAACAACAATGTGATGAATTATTGATCGAAGATTCCGTGCGTCTATGTACTTCCATCATACACATCTTGTCTTGTCAACATGATCTTTCGTGGTGATTCTGCTAGTTAATATAGCGACGCCGTTATTTTAATATCTGAGCACACAATTAAATACCACTTATACCAATTGCAAATAGATTTATTGATACTACATCATTATCAATGAAAATATGAGCGTTGGTTTTGTCACTTCTCTTATCTGATGATGAAGTGACTGAGATCAAATCGCCATGAATTTGGTTACCACATTGTTAAACGTGAGACAAACGTCAAATGAATTTCTACTGGTAGATCATTTTTTTTATTTCCGTGAAAATATTTCTTCTGTGTGATGACGTACAGTGATTTTTGAACAATTGTCATTTACTATAGCACACAGCATAGAAAATGTTTTAACCCATCTATCACTTAGGGAAAATTCAAAGTAAGCTAATTAAAACTGAATCACTTATACAAGTTGCACTTGTATGTTACTGTTAGATAAATTTGGTACGACCAACCTGTAAAATCACATGAGCCCACACTCACACATAATGTTCGAACCCATAACCCTGAATGAAAAAGCTCATTTGCATGCCTTTCAAGATTCAAGATTCACGAATTTATGGTCACAAAAAGCACATAGCTTCACAATTACCATATCATAGTAAATATGCGTTCAATAAGAGGTATAAAAAAATCAATTATACGATGTCACTGGAGTCAAGTAATATGCTTACCCTGAGTCAATACACAGGCATCGTCAAATCGTTATGTAACAAATAATTGTCCAAGGTTCGAGTGAATGTTTGGATACAGGGAGATGTGATAATTGCTTCGGGAAGGGCATTCCACAGGAAACAGACACGTACCGAATAGAAATATCGGCGACAATTAGTACGGGAATGGGGAATTTGTAGTGCCGCTGAGTGGCTACGTGTAATTCCTGATTCACGGTATTTGAACAAATGTTTGAGTGGATGATCTGGAGTATTCAATATCTTTGTAAGTAATGATAACGTCACTTCGAAGTCTACGTTGAAGGGGAGTGGGAAGCTTTAGCTTTTTCAACCTTTCCTCGTATGTAAGGTCTCGAAAACCACGCACGAGTTTAGTTGCACGATGATATATCTTGTCAAGCAAGAATATATCTTTTTTAATCCACGGAGTCCATGCTTGCGATGCGTGTTCCATTGTGGGAATTGAGTAGGTCTTCATGATTCTTCGCAACGTTACAGGCGTAAAGGTTCTGAAGATCCGTCAAAGCATACTTAGAAGCTTTAAAGCACGCTTGTAAATGACCTCACAATGCACGCTGTTCTTTAGGCTGCCACATATCCAGACTCCAAGATCCTTCTCCGATTCCGTCCAGCTGAAAATCGTCTGCCAAAGTGATATTCGTACTGAAAGGGCTTACCGATTTGCAGTAACTTGCATTTTTGAAAATTGAACGGCAGTTTATTTCTAACTGACCATTCGTGTAGTGCATCTAAATCACTTTGCAGTTTTACGCAGTCTGCAGTTGATTTTATTCGCATCCAAAGTTTAACATCATCCGCAAAAAGAACTACCTTGCATGAGAGCGTCTCAGGTAAATCATTGATGTAAACTAAGAAAAGCACTGGACCGAGAACGGAACCTTGCGGTACACCACTGGAGGTATTAATGGCTCGTGATTGTACCCCGTTAACTCGAACGGTTGCCTTGCGCCCATTGAGGTAGCTTTCGAACCACACGAGTAGCTGCCCGTCAATACCAATCTGTTTCAGCTTTCGTAGCAACAGGAAGTGATCAACTCTGTCGAAAGCTTTCGACATATCCAGATAGCACGCGTGCACACTGTCTCCTGCGTCAACCGTTTGGGTCCAATCGTTTAATACCGTCAGCAAGTTTGTCAAGCATGAGCGAGCTTTACGAAACCCATGCTGGGCGACAGATAGTATATTTTGTGATTCCAAGTGATGAACTATATTTTCCGTCACTATGCGCTCCATCACTTTGGATATCACGGGGAGTAGGGTGACAGGACGGTAGTTCGCGGGATCTGAACGGCTACCACCCTTATAAATTGGTGAAATTACCCCTGTCTTCCACTCTGTTGGCACCACTCCTTCGGTTAGGGAATGTTGGAACAATTGGCATAGTGGTTCACACAGCTGCTGGTCACAGGATTTTAGTAGTGCTGGTGTTATTCCATCGGCTCCAGGAGATTTCCTAGGGTTCAGTCGACACAAGTGTCTTCGTATAATCGCTGAATTAATCTCAATATCATTCATTTGTTGAGATACAATCGATGTCAGTAAATTCTCATTCGCCCTAACCGTTATCGGGCTAAACACATTTGCATAAAATTGAGCGAGAGTATCAGCCGTTTCCTTTGCTGTGACTGTTAATCCATTCTCAGAAATAACAGGAAACACCCCTGGTTTCACACTGGACCGAGCATTGACAATCCGATAGAGAAGTTTAGGGTTTTCTTCCATTTTCAAAGACAGAGAGCGATGGTAATATTGCTTGTCCTCTTTGACGAGAGCATTCACTTTGTTACGGATTTTAGAAAATTGCTGCCAAGAGGCATCAGTTCTGGTCTTTCGGTGTTCAGTCCAAGCAAAGTTTCGTTTCCCGAGCCATTTTTTGTGCGACTGCGAAGCTTAAATCGGAAGTCACTTGCCCGTCGTTCATCAACAAATCGCGAATTATGATCTATGTTTGACTGAAGTATTTTCGTGAGCTCACTGCATTGTGTTTCGGTGTTGTGCTGATCAAGTTCTTGCCAATTTACTAGCCCAAGCGATCCACGTAGACCAGCGTAGTCGATCTTTCTGAATTGTTTGGAGGACGCACAAACTCGTCTAGCACTGCAAACAAACTCAAAGGCTAGCACCAGATGATCACTCCGACCGAGGGGCGCAATGTAGTCAACACCCTCAACTGCTGTTTTCTCTGAAGTAAAGATTAGATCCAAAATTGATGGCAACTCTGATCCTCTTCTATGAGTAAAGTCAAACACATGATTATGCAGTGGAATCATGTCGATCACCTCACGAAATTTGTGATCAAATGTGTGTAGAGGGTGATCGGATCTGGCAAAGAGATGAGGAAGATTGAAGTCCCCTTGACTTACTTGACTTAATCCCTTGAGTTCCTGGAGGAACATAGGGCCTCGGCAACTTGTCTCCACTTTGGTCTGTCCATAGCATCCAGTTTGATGTCGTTCCAGTTAAGTCCACACTTGCGGATCTCCTCTTCACACGAGCGCTTCCAAGATAGTCTTGGGCCTCCGACCCGTCTCTTCCCGATTGGGTTCCATACCAGAGCATGTCGCGTGATGTCATCATTAGGTTTCCGCAAAGTGTGCCCAACCCATCTCCACTTTCTTCTACTGATCTGCTGGGCGATCGGGTCCTCAGCAGCAATCTGCCACAGGTCTTGATTCTTTATCTTTTCTGGCCATTTTACCACAATAATTCGACGGAGGCAATTATTGTTGAATGATTGCAAGCGGCCAGAGGACTTTGCTGTCACTCGCCAGGTTTCCGATCCATTGAGTAGCACGGATTTGACGTTGCTTCTGAATATACGGAGTTTCGTGCGTTTTGATAGAACCTTCGACACCCAAATGGGTTTCAAAGCTATGAACGCGTATCTTGCTTTGCCGATTCTGGCGACTATGTCTTCGTCCGTGCCACCACTTATTGAAACAATGCTGCCGAGGTAGACGAATTGCGTGACGTCTTTGACTGCTTTACCATTGATGGTGATTGATGGGTGCTCATCAGTTAGCACACGGAGGACTTCTGTTTTTTCGGTATTCACGCGTAGTCCTGCATATGAAGCAAAGTGTGCTAGTCTATCGGTCTTTCTCTGAAGACGTTGGGGGTCACGTGATATCAAGCAGACATCATCAGCGTATTCCAGATCCTCCAAATGCTCGGATTCCTTCCAATCGATACCATTCCTCTCACCTTTTACTGTCTGTTTCATTATCCAGTCTATTACCAACAGAAAAATCATTGGGGACAACAGGCATCCCTGGCGAACGCCAGTCTCAACTCCAAATGGATCGGTCAGTCTTCCGTTGTGAATTACCTGACAGGAGGCACCTTCATACAGCTGCTTTATGAGGTCCATGTACAGCGGTGGGACCCCATAGTGTGGCAAAAGCTTCCATATGAATTCGCGGTCCACACTGTCGAAGGCTTTCTCAAAATCTATGAAGTTGAGGCAAAGAGGCGATTGCCATTCAATGCTTTGTTCAATTATTATGCGGAGGGTCGCAATTTGGTCGATGCCAGACTTTTGTTTTCTGAAGCCTGATTGCTCTGGCCGTAAAAATTGGTCGATAGCGTCGCGCAAACGCATAAGGATGATGCGTGTAAGTACTTTACTAGGGACTGAGAGCAGCATGATACCTCGCCAGTTTTTGCATAGCCTCAGATCCCCTTTCTTAGAAAGTTTGACCAAATGACCTCTCTTCCAATCATTTGGGACCCGTCTTTCTGACCAGATTTTCTGCAGCAGAGGAAGTAACATATCAGCCGAGGTGTCCAAATCAGCCTTCAGAGCTTCTGGTGGAATCCCATCTGGGCCTGGTGCTTAGCCATTCTTTAGTGATTTTAAGGCAGAAAGGATTTCATTTCGACCGGGGGGGTCGGTGTTTACGTCTAGCAAATTTGTTGCAGGTGGGATGTCAGTGGCTGAAGTAGGTGCTGGTCGATTTAGGAGTTCCTTGAAGTGCTCCATCCATCGCTTTCTTTGCACCGATTCCTGAATGATAAGGTTACCTTCACCGTCGTTTATTATTTTGCCGTAAGGTATTTTCCTTCCTGATAAGGTTCTGGTAATGTTGTAGACGGTGTTCAGGTCTCTCTTTTCTGCTGCATTTTCCGCCTCCGTTGCCAGCATTTCATAGAACCGCCTCTTGTCACTTCTGGCACTTCGTTTCACGTCTTTATTTAGGGAGCCGTATTGTTTGATCAGTTGGTTTTTCTGCTTGGTGTCCTTACACCGGAGGATCTGTTGTTTCCGCTGCCTTCTCGAGTTGATCAGTGTCCAAGTCTCACTCGAGATCCACTCTTTGTCTTTCTTTACCCGTCTGCCAATTACGTGCTTACAAGTGTCTTGCCAACAGTCTTTCAGAGCGGTCCAGTGTTCATTTATTGGGAGTTCAGGGGTTAAGTTGTTGAGCGATTCGAATCTGTTTTCAGTGAGATTGAGAAAATCTCTCTTGTACGCTCTTCCCTTAGTTTCTGCGTGTGATACTTTACACTAGGCCGACTGCCGGTTTCGTAGAAAGCTCTCAACTTGATTTTAATTTTGGCCATTAGAAGGTAGTGGTCTGAAGCAACATCCGCACCTCGCATTACGCGTGTATCAAGGAGACTATGTCTCCATTTTCGTGAAATCGATAGGTGATCGATTTAATTGGCAGTAACACCATCAGGTGATGTCCAGGTGGCCTTGTGGATGTTTCGGTGTTGAAAGATGCTGCCTCCGATGACCAGATCGTTGAGCGCGCAAAAATCTGTGAAAATTTCACCGTTTTCATTCATTTCACCTAGGGCATGCGTACCCATCACAGATTCTCTCCCTGTGTTGTCTGGACCCAATTTCGCGTTCATGTCACCCATCAAAATCGTGATATCTCGCTTGGGTGTCTTGTCTAGGACAGACTGCAGACGCACGTAAAATTCTTCTTTCGACTCAAGGCTAGCATTGTTTGTGGGCTCATAACATTGAATTACCGTCACATTTCTCCCCTTGGAGTTGAATATGGCTGTGATTATCCGAGAGTCAACGGGTTCCCATCCAATGAGAGCGCCTGCAGCTATTGGGGATAACATAATGGCGACGCCTTCCGAATGACTATGGTTCTCATCTTCATGACCTGAGTAAATAATCCGTTCTCCGGATGTCAAAATCAGCATGCCAGATCCATTCAATCTGCTTTCACATATTCCCAGCAGTTGTATACCATACTTTTGCATTTCTTTCGCGACCTGTGCAGCCTTTCCGGTCTCATACATCGTACGGACGTTCCATGTGGCAATCTTAGTTGTTGATTTCATCGACAGAAGATTCATCTGCTGACTGGCTTCCGGTGGGCTTTCACCAGTCTGCTTCATTTTTACCTCAGATGAGGTTTCTTCTCGATTCAAGCATGGAGATCTTCCTTTGGTATGACATGTTGCTTTGGTTTCAGTAGCGGTTTGAGGTTTTTACAGAGTGGGGTTGCTGACCCCGCGTCTAACCCTCCTCCTTTTGCAGACGGGCTTGGGGCCGTCCTCGGCGGAGTATTGTGATTGTGTAATCCGCAGGAAGCGGAGGTTTGGAGTCAGGGTTTCCATCCCCTAGATGGACTGCCCTCCCAGGCTGACGAGCTCCATCTACCCGAAGCAAACTGGTTTTGAGGCGCCAGTCACCCGCCTTCGCCCCTCTCCTGTCAGTAGAAGCAGTTCCGCCACGAGCAGGCCAGGAGTTGGGCTTCGGTTGTCAGAGGCTATTTGAGACTCACGCCGTATGGGAGCATTTTGTAGGTAGCGGGAGCTTATCCCCACCACCACCCCCGGCTGTGACAACCTTGGGAAGTCCCCGATGAGTAGTAATTGCGAGCTACGCTTCTCTCCGGCGTAATTTAGCGCTTGTAATAACCTGTCATTTTGAGTATCATTCGAGGCTGGAGGGCGATATATGATTCTGAGAATGCAATCGTCCTGTGACACATTCGTGAGACTGCACCAGAGGGTATCTTCGAAATCAAGGTTTGGATCGTGAATTTTCATGCACTGAAGCCGTTCGTGACAGTATAAAGCCACACCACCACCTTTTCTTGGGCGATCGTTCCGTATTAGCATCATGTTGGGGATTGAAAGTTCACTTTCAGTCATACAGGATTGAAACCAGGTTTCAGTAACAGCAACGAGGTCTGGCGTGTATCGTTTGCACAGCTCGGTCAGTTCAGTCAATTTGTTGAACAAACTTTGGGCATTGGTATAGATGCATTTAAGTGAGTTTTTAGAATGTAACACTGAGTCAGTATTAGTATTTATTGGTCCGACGATGTTGACGTCGGACCGAGATCGTTTTTTGAAGCAATTTGAAGTAATTTCGCGGGCGAATTTGCACCAGTTTCGGATAATTGCGTAATTAAAGGCTCCAGGTGGACCTCAACAGCGGCTTTTGAGTTGCACAGTCTAACGTTTTCAAGTAACCTGTTTCTGTTCACTTGTAGCTTGCTTCGGACATCATCCGCCATGTTACTTGAAAGAAACGTAACCTTAAGTAGATTTGCCCCTTTCCCGTGATAGTTCGGCGAACGAGGTATTCTGTATGTGTCGACGACTACAGAATTTAGGGAACCGATATTTTCGGCTATAAATGACCATTGTTTACGGTCGTGCTCTTTGTTTTAGGAACCCGTTGTGGCGCCCGAATTTTCTGGAACGTCAAGCAAAATAATACTCCTTGGTGCTGTGTGATCCCGCATATTCGGTGCTTTTGACCTTTCCCACCAAGGTACGTCAGCATATATACGGTTGTGTAGGTCACTTTTCGTTCGGAGCAAATACGAATTTAGTAGGACATTTTCCATTAATTTCAAGATTGAGTTCTTCCTCCACCGAGTTAATTCGTGATATGATCGTCGAACGACACTTTCGTGAATGTGACAGATTGGTCAGAGTCATATCGTCTGACAATGCACACCCACTGCATGAGGTCCTTATGGCTTGCAGATCGTTCCCAGCCCCGCGTAGTCAACATATCGTCCCGTATGCGAGAACTGAGAAATTCAAAAATTCTTTTATCCCTTACCTGGATCGATATTTGGTTGATCGTACAAAAGTAATTCTCGATTTGAGGAAGAAACTGACAGTATAATAACTGAAGTGGGATCATCGTTATTTGACACGTATTTTTTTGAATGTACATTTTATTACGTGTGGTCGAATTAATTGTATCGCTGAAAATTCGTGTACTCGAATAAAGCCATTTTTCTTTCTTTCTTTCTTCTTTCCATGTCCTTTTCGTTGGCGAAAGTGATTTTAAGGAGACGTGGTTTATCTTGATTCGGGGATTTCGTATGACGAGTTATTCGAGTTACCGACACGGGGTGTATACTGTCTAGGCCGATTCGATTGCAAACGACGAACCAGTTTTCACGGTCATGCTTTTGCCTTTCTTGAAAGAGCGTCACCTCTGACTCAGGAATATTGGTGCATATTACACTTATATTTTTTATTCGTTTTATCGAATTTTTCTGCTCCCTGTTATATGGAACCGTTTTGCATTGAACTTCCTCTTTTGCCTGAGGTTCAGGGCTCAATTCTAACGCCAAACACTTATCACCTTTAGACACCATCTGGGCGAATGTTAGCTTGCTGGAATGAGACGCGTTCACTTGGAGCTCTTTGGACGTAACCCCTGAGTCTGGAATCGATGGTACATTATTGACTTTTTTCAACAGTTCCGTCGATTGATGAAGTTCAGATTGCTTTTTGTTATCTTGAGCATCATCTGATTCGGGTTGAATCGCTGGGGCAATTTTATCCATCAAGAGTGTTTTAAGCCTTTCCTCAATTATTCGATAATTATTTTCTAAAATTTCTAACCGGGGCTCAAGCCTTGCCTCATAGGCAGCGTTGTGTGGATTGTCGCTAGACTGTTTGCTTCGACATGAAGTGCATATGTAACAGAGACTGGGGAAATCCACGTTGTTGATAATCGATGCCACTTCCTCTGTTAGGGCTTTATCACAATTGACAAGTATTTTACTCAGGCAGCCGAAACATTTAACGACATGAGATCTATCGCTTACCCCTTTGTTGCAAATTTTGCACACATCACGTGCAGCCTTCTTTGTTTGGGTTTTCGGGGTCAACCTGCGTGTCATTGTTTCAATCCGGTGCGGGGTGACTCAGTGCAGTTATTGATCGATCGATAACTTGCGGTGGAGTGAATGCGTTGGATCGGAGTTAAGTGATCCAAACGATGAAAAGCGAACGAGGTAGGATAAAACTGTTGCGATTTCACGATTTTCGATCTCACAGATTTCAAAAGAATATCGGTCGACTCGGAGTGATTTGCTCTTCTTGACGGTATTTGAACAGAAACAATATTCCAAAGTACCGGGTTTGTTGCACGCGTGGGTAATTTGGGTTATAATTCGAAAATTTGAATTTTCAAGGATTCAACTTTCGCGAACTTGAAACTGGTATAATCCAAACGAGTGAATTGAGACGAGTTCAATGATATCTGAACCGTTCAGTTCAGAAGAGCGAGTGAGGAAATAGATCCAAAAGTATGAGAGCACAGATTTATGCGACCGCACACCAAACCTGGTATTTTATTATATTTTATTATTTATTTTATTATATCACACACAAACCCCACGACCGTTTTCGAGGTGTTTGCACTCATCAGGTAGGGACAGTACGAACAAGATCCGCATGCGCTTAAAACAATGGAATATTGGTAAACATGTTGCGCATGTATGCCACTGTTGGATAGTCTCTTATACTTTTCCGAATTTCGAAAATGTCACTGTCGCTAATCCGGAGTGCGCAGATATTAAAATTGCCTATTCACTCAAATGTTCCCGTATACAGATACCTGAACCTTCGAGCAGCATAAAACACTTCAGACGACGGAGCTCCTATACTGTAGGTCTAAGCGTCAACACTAGCTGTCTGTTGTGAAATAGCTATCTGAAGTTCATTGCAATTTTATCAAACTCATCTGGCTATGATGATATTATTAAGTAATTGACCATTTTGCTACAATTTGCTGTGTTTGTTGTCAAAATCGACTAAGCTACATCTACTCGACACACGTTAAAGTGATAGTGCGTGCACAAGTTGCGCTTGTAAGCCACTGCTGGATACATTTGCAAAGACAAACCTGTTCAATCAGTTTGTCAACCTTCTCTAACAGTGTCTTTTAAGTGCAACGTGTTTACCATTCTTCCACTAAATCAAGCGACTGCGAATCCTGATCGTACTATCCCAACCTGATGAGTACAAACACAACGACAGAGGTTTTGGGTGTGTGTGTGATTGAAATGCATGAAAATGAGCATTTTTTATAAGTGTGAGTGTTTTACTGGAAAAGGACCGTATCATTTATGCTTTGTGAAACTTTATCATAGATTATTCCTAACAATGTTAAACCCCTCTACTTCAACTTCTATTATTTATTTTCAAAATATTTGGGTTCCGCTTAACAATTTGCTTATTTTTAGGCAGTACTGTTGTGTTTTGATTGTTGTTGTTGACCTACTTCATTCGATGTGGACCAGAAATGCTCACGAAAAAACGCAAGACTGTTTCGTGCTTTACATCGTGTAAGACGACTTGGCACACAGAGGAACATTCTCTCTTGCAGCACTCAAAACGACAGGCGCCAGTTGCACGCTGGCAGAGTGATCTACTTTCAGCGTCCCAGAGCCACATCCGCTCTTTCCAGCTTGCAGAGCACACCTTAGAATATTTCTTCTAAGTAATTGAGCCGGAGCAACTTCTCCCTACTCATGATCGCAATAGCAAGATTTTTCAAATCATTTGACAAACGTTTTCGCGCCAAAATTGCGAACTGCCCAAAGGTTGCCTTCTTGATTTCAAATCACCATAGATTACATCTCTCGGAACAGGAGTATTTTCCATACTGTAGATAAGACCGAGTCTGCGTAGGTGGCGGTGTGTTATCCGATTAAAACACTCTGTAAACCATTTTTGGAAAGCTCTTCAGCATTTTTACGTTGTCCATACGCTAGATGATCAGGACTCACCAGATGCTGCTCGATTGGAATGCATTCTGCTTCGACAGTGTCTTGCGTGGCTTGCACACAACTAAATGAGACTATCAGCTTAATTAAAATAGAAACGTTTATTTAAAAAACGTGTACAAATACTTTGGCACCAGGGTCATCGTTTTTTCATCTCGCTCAATAATAACTTTCCGATTGTGAGAAAGCGAAGGTGAATGCCTCGAATGTGCACGCAACCATAACTAACGATCCACTTAGAAGCCAAGCGGCGTAAGTCGGTCTGTAGTTTGAGGTTACCTGAACTTTGTAGGCGAATCCAGCTGCTATGGCAAACGAGAGAACTGAAAAAGAAGAAATATAATCTCAATGTTCATAGCAGCCCAACATATATTTAAATATACTGAATTGTTTCTCTTGAGCAATACGGGGAAAATCACAGTAGAGCCATAAAGTTACAATTTTCGATGCGTTTTTATTCATAAAACCTAAATATCAATCTTGCATCTATTCTAACGAATTTACAAGAAACGGTTATCTCGGTTTGTGTATTATAGGGATGAATTATTCTAGATGCCCCTGTGAATTCGAGTTCGCCGTATTACGTTCTGGTTCAATTTGGAATGCCCTGGTAGTTTATGAAGAAATAAGATATATTCAGCATTTGAGTTAATTTTAGAAGAAGAAGAAGAAGAAGAAGAAATTGACTTTATTCGTACACACGAATAAATATAAAATGTAAAAAACTATATAAGTAAGTGTTTCATGTTGTCAGCGAAATTTAAAAGTTGAAACAGCTTTTGATTGTTTAACCAGATATAGAGTTTATTAAGGACAAGTCATTTGTTTTGCATTTTTCAATTTCTTTAATACGGAACAAATAAATGGCTTCACGGGAAGTAGAGTGCAGGCAATAAGGAACTTGTGCAGCGGATGTACATTATCGGATGAATTATCTTTGGTTTTGAAGGTGCCTTTAAATTGACAGTGCAAGGAAATGATTTGTGCACAAGTTTTTCCGCTTTTCTCGTTAATGATTGAAGCTATTTGTGGAGCAAATGCAAATTATTTATTCGTATCTACTCTGGCCAATTCCAGAGATACCGGGAATTGTAGTAAAAAGATTGTCCCGACAATTTTGGTTACGGCATTTGCTAATAAATTGGATCATATTTGAAAATTATCGCAGATATCTGCTTTATCCGATTCACGGCATTTATTCTTCATAAAAATGGAATCCCGGTTATTCTTATATTCTTGTTTGTTTAAAACTTTGCCTGGAAATGTTAACGCTGAATTGATCAGGTCAAAAAATGTCTTATGGTTCTAACGGCTCATTTGTAAAATTTAAAACGGAGTATACATACTTGATTTGGGATTCTCACGCAATTACAAGTGCCACGATCACAGTCAAAAGATAGGCAATTGAAACGACGCTACCATGCTTTGTCGAAATGTAAAAATCGATGAAATTAGTGCAACTTATTTTTTAATTTCACATGACATATGAACGCGTGGTTGTATGCACATCTCCTGCCTTTTAAAACATTTGTCAAAACTCGTGATGCTGTAAAAACGATTTATTATTCTATATAATTGTTCTGCTCACCTGCACACACTAAATTGTTTTGACAAATTTGACCCCAACTTGAGGTGTTGTCGTTTTGTGTTCAACGTGAGTGGAAACATATTGAAAGCAGAGTTTCTTGAATTAGTATTAATTTTGGTATCTCGTGATAGCTCACTTGAGCACACAATCATATGATAGGTAAAGCGGAACCACGTTCTAAATGCTCATTTTCACATGACCGAAAATATGTTTTTATGGTAACCAAAATACACTATTACACGCATCATGGTAATATTGACGGAAA
Organism: Atriophallophorus winterbourni; assembly: GCA_013407085.1. NCBI lineage: Eukaryota > Metazoa > Platyhelminthes > Trematoda > Plagiorchiida > Microphallidae > Atriophallophorus > Atriophallophorus winterbourni. The sequence goes on along the minus strand of JACCGJ010018336.1, from coordinate 161 downwards.
AATTAACAACCAAAGTATATTGGCAATATTACCTACGTTTTTGGTGAGGGTTTCTGAGCTTGACCCGAAATCATCCGGTGCTGCTCTATTTCGGTGCGATTGATGTAACCCTATTTAACACGATCTTGAAACCAAACCCCGATTGACTAGCTGAATCTAAA
>JACCGJ010018332.1:0-11026 GCA_013407085.1 Atriophallophorus winterbourni | reverse complement strand
GAACCTCCTTCCTTCTTGGCGTTTTGTTAACTAAAGTGCCATTAGTTCGTTCATCGAAATTATCAATGACCTCAGTGTCATCAACATCATCTTAATCTCAGTCGCCGACTTTTTCTCACATTTGAGCGTCTTTGGACCACACTGTCCCCTGTGTTGTCAGTTCAATATCTCCGACATACTAGCCGTGGTCCTTCATTGTCTATTTGATTATTCAGTTATTCCTTCAGTATGTCTTCTGCATCAAAGATGTTGTCTCGTTTCATTGATTAATATGCCCTGAGTGTTCCCGTTGATTTTCTCGAAATGTAACGACCGATAATTCATTTCCCTAATGTGGACAAAACTCACATTTATATTATCCAATCGACATCATGCTCATGTGCACAACCTATGGTCCGTAGAGAATAATTTGCCATTCAATTTCCGAAAATGCATGGTGTTGCAAATTGGTAAGCCATTTCAGTACCAATATCACTTTGGACAGATGATTTTGAGCTGGACCGAATCGGAAAGGGATCTTGGAGTCTGGGTATGCGGCAGCCTGAAGAACAGCCTGCATTGTGAGGTTATCTACAAGCGTGCTTCCAAGCTTCTAGGTATGCTGCGACGGATTTTCAGAACCTTCTCGCCTGGAACGTTGCCCACCATCATGAACGCCTATATAATTCCAACCATGGAGCATGCATCACAAGCTTGGACTCCGTGGTTAAAAAAGGATATAATATTGCTTGACAAAATATACCATCGCGCAACCAAACTCGTAAGAGGTTTCCGTAAACTAGCGTACGAGGAACGATTGCAAAAACTGAGGCTCCCCACTCCCCTCCAAAGAAGCCTTCGAAGCGATGTGATACTGACATATAAAATATTGAATACCCCACATCATCCCTTAAAACATTTATTCGAATACCGTGATTCACGTCATACACGCAGCCACTCAGCGACACTGCAAATTCCCCACTCCCGTATCAGCTGTCGCCGATATTTTTATTGTGTACGTGTCTGTTTCCTTTGGAATTCCCTCCCCGAAACTCTTGTCATCTCTCCCAGCATCGAAACGTTTATTCGAAATTTGGATACTTATTTGTTGCATAACGATTTGACGACACCTGCGTATTGACTCATGGTAACTATACAACTATACTTGACATTACATGTTTATTTTATACCTATTTCCTGAACGAATATTTACTATGATATGGTAATTGTGAAGCTATGTGCTTTTTGTGACCATAAATTCTTGAATCTTGAATCTATTTTCTTTTTTACTTTCTCGCTTTTCAACAGCATCGATTCTCGGACTGCGTACCCATTTTGCTGATCAGTTACCTCGATTCCTCGAATCAAAACGCCAACCAGCCTTCCTATGTGATCTGCACCGCCAACGCCAACAACACATCGCGTGAACTCCCCCGGGGGGATTCGACCTCTCCCCGTCCGAAACAAACGTCTGTATGCATCGAGTGTGGCCCAGAGCTCAGTCTCTCGTTAAACTTGACAAACCTTGGCAACGCCCTCTCTGCTACACCGCAATCGGAACATCCTACCACCGTCGTTAACACGTACCCAATATTACACTATCTGGATGCCTACGTAAAACAGTTTGGAAGCTTCTTGGACTATCATCCTCTACTACTGGGTACCTTCATGGCCTTGAAACTAACTGACCCGATGGGATCCTGTGACCCAGATGACCTGCTGAAGCGAAAGCTCCAGGTGTATCACGCTCATTTTCTCCGGTTGTTCAGCGACGCGGCTGAAATTGTGACTCGAACCTCAAGCGCAAATTCCAGCAAGAACGCTGGGCTTATCTCGGCGGTTCGCGGATTCCAGACGAGCCATGCTCCAGGACTTTCTTGCATGGAGCCGCCAATTTGACACCGCATGGAATCAACTCAAGCGGAACACCTGGAACTCTCTCTCAATGACGAATAGACCATCCGCTTTGGGTCTTTCAGCTGCGTTTGCCGACACGGACGCCTCCGGAACGCAGCCCGCAATAGAACGGTTGCTCACTACAGTGGTTCAACAACTCCGACTCTCATGACCTTTGTTTTGATCGATTTTTACCCGACAATCTATGCTCAAAACCTGTGCCTTATTCCCTAAGAATCAATGAATCAATGTATACTTACACTTATATATGTCCCCGGGATTTTTGGATGCCCTATTGATGGTGTAATTTTGAATTGAAAATCATGTTCCTTTTTTTAAAAGACCCCTCCTTCGCTGCCTTGGCTATCCTCTAGTCATCAACCGATGCCCCCACATGTTATGCCTTACACGCAGTTCTTTGTATTCTTTTGTAAAAAAACGACGTGCGATTTGAAAACCGATATTTTTCTAGCGTCTTGACTACAACCGTGTCTTCCGCTTTCAAGATTTCTCTGAGTGGACGCGTATTCCACTGATTTTCTTTTTCGTTCTACGCAGACACAGATTTTTCGTGTGTCTTTGCGTTGTGTGTGTGTGTTTTGTGTGTTTTGTGTGTTTGAGTTCTCCACTTGTGTGTGTGTGTGTTCAATTGTACCATGACACCTTTACTTGTGTGTTTGTGTGTGTTGCGTCTCTGTCTTTCGACCTTGTTTGTTTTTTTTGTTTATTGGTTTGTTTGTACATTCAATCCCACACACCCAGCCCCGTATTATTGACTTTATTTATTATTATTGAACACTCCCGGACCCCTTCCAACCCTTGTGATCGCTTGTGGTTAAAGTATATGAAGAGAGAGAGAGCGAGCGAGCGAGAATGGTCATTCGACTTACCTGTGTTACACTGCTCACGTTGCCTTATCTTTTATAACTAAATCTATCATTTGACGGATCCTGTGTTTTCTCTGTTTTCATCTCGCTGGGATCATTATCATTTGTATTATCGTGTTGTAATCGCATCGACTTCAAAATCTGGTCTACAACAAGCATGTTCACCTTATTACGACAGCGCCGCCTTCGGTGGCTTGGTCATGTCTACAGAATGGAAAATGGTCGTATTCCGAAAGATCTACTCTATGGTGCGTTGTAATTAGGAAGTCGACCATTGAGCGGTACAAAGACGTTTGCAAAAGAGATATGAAAACGCTTGGCATTGACCCGGCGAGTTGGGAAGAACTAGCTCTTGACCGCTCACATTGGAGGCATTGCGTAAAGCGTCGCCTGCAAGCTGGGGAGGAGCAGAAACAGCTTTTCGCTGCTGAACGCAGATCAAGCCGCCGGCGTGTAACTGACGCCCTACAACGGAGTGCTGACTATCGTTGCAAGCGCTGCGGGAGAGATTGTTCCTCCCGAATCGGACTGTTTACTGATTCAGAAAGCTGTAGAATATGAAAATTCATGCGATTGTGATGGACATCCATGGTCGACATCGACCGAAGGAGGCCGACAACAATCACATCGACTACACGTATAACTGCTCCCTGATCAGTATCATCAATTGAGATGGAGAATTAAGTGAGCTACGAGATACAGAGTTAAAACTCGGTCACAATTTGTTCAGGGTCACCCACTATGCTCCATTACGGGAAATCAGACTCGGCTTACAAATGACGTTCTTTTGAAAATGCTTGCTTCAAAGTTAGACATACACTGACTGTCAACCATGTTTCAAGTTAGGGGATTTCGAGGAAAGGTAGCGTATGTGGCAAAATTGGTGACGGTAATTTATTCATAGATTTATACATTCATAGTTGATATGCAGCTAGGAAGCTATGCTCTACAAGACCCATGAAAATGTACATCTGGTCAGATGGTAAAAAAATATCAAAATATTGTTAGAGATTATTGTAAAACGTGAAAAATATACTTGTCCACTTGGACATCTTGTGATTCCATGAAAACCTCAAATGATTCCAGATTGTACCGCATGAGTAGGCAAACTGTTCCACAATTGCACATTGTGAACAGGAAATGCATATTTGCGGTAGTTCAACCTGCTTTGCTGTTGGTAAAGTTTAGATTGGTGATCACGCAGATGTGTGTTATGGGAAAGATGAAACAAACGACAGCAAGGATGATTTGTTTGATTAAGCACTGTCCAAATAAATATTAGTGCTCCTCGTTTCCGTCTGTATTGAGCCGAATGCAAATTCAATATTTTAAGTTTCAATTCGTATGGGTAATTAGAACGTCCCAGGAGAGCTTTGTCGCTCTGCACTATGTAGTTTCCAATAGCTGAGTATCTTTTTTCAACCAAGGATTTCATGACGGTATAGCATATTCGATATGAGGACGGATGTAGGTTAAAATCAATTTGCAGACAATGTTTGGATCAAACGAAGCTAGGACCATTCTAAGGAGACCCAAGTTGTTTTCAGCTTTGCAGGCAGCCAGTCGACATTGCATTGAGTTTCCTAAGTCTGATTGGATAATCACACCTAAAGTTTTTTCGGAGGAGGCAGGTTTAATAACAGTACGACCTAGATAATATTTATATGTGAAGGTATAAAGTTTCACACTCGTGAACCGCGTTTCATCGTGGATGTCCATCAGTGGTTGGCCTTTTCTGGTAGATGCCGACCAAAATTCGAAAGTTAGACAGAATGCTTGGAATTGTGTAAATCCGAGCAGATTCAGCGAAGATAGGACCAAAAGTGTCAGTGCGCGAACAATTGTTTCAGCGAGTCACTGGCCCAAACAACCTCAAACCAGCTCTACTTAAGTGAGTTTCTGGAAACTCCATTTTCTGCAAAACTAAGCAGATGTAGAAGTGGTTAGAGCAATTCTCCTCACTCTACTTTAGGGACAGCAAGGTGTTACCGCGTGCAATTGAAAAAGTTCGAGCGTTTACCAACCATTGAACACTTTGATACTCACCTACTCTTGAGGAGCTTAAAAGAGCGATCGACCTCTTAACGTGGAAAAAACTCGTGATTATGACTGAATTCCACCAGATCTCCTCAAACGCTGCAGGACAGGTTCATTGCAGACACTTCACCGTTTGTTTTTTCAGTGCTGTGTGTCTCACCAAGATCATCACGTTATTCAAGAATAAGGAATCTCTCTTCTAAATGTTGTAGGCAAATTGTTTGCTAACGTTTAACAGATGCGGTAGCTGATTGAGTTAATTCCAAATCTCAATGTGACTTACGCAAGGGAAGGTCAACCATCAACAAAATCTTCTCATTCAGACAATTTCATGTCTTTTCGAACTGGAACATTTGAGAAAACGTCGCAAAGAACTCCGTGTTGATATGCGAATGCAGATATCCTTGCTCACTCCCAAGAACACACACACTCGCTAATGGACTGCTTTTCGTCTGCCTGCAAAAGCTGTTGGTTTGTGAATCACTACGAACGAGATTAAAGTCCAAGTTCAACGGACTGTTGTTGTTGTTGGCCTCGTTCGGTCGATGTCAACCATGGATGTACATCACAATCGCATGATTTTTGTATGTTCTACAGCTTTTTAAATGACTAATCAGTCTGATTCGGAAGGAACATTCTCTCCCGCAGCGCTTGAAACCATGATAAGAACTCCGTGGGAGGGCGTCAGTTGCACGCCGGCGGCGTGATCTGAGTTCAGCAGCCAAGAGCTGCATCTGCTCCTTCCCAGCTTGAAGACGACGCTTTACACAACCGACTGTATTGCCTCCCATAATCACTATTGAAAACGGCAGCTCTAACCAGAATAACTTTCTACACATATTGACGAATCTGTTGCCGATAACGTCTCGTTAGACACGGAGATTAATTCAAGATTCAAGAATCTGTGGTATAAAACGCGTATAGCTGTGCAACACCATAGGATATACGTATGAGGACATAAAAAAAATATGGAAGCTTGGCACTTATGTCCGTCGAAAAACTGTCATGTATTGTCTAGGTATGATGGAAAAAATATTCGTTAAGATACATAATGTGTAAAGCTAAATTAAGTTATCGAAACGGGTTGTGAGGTGGAATTAATACGCATAAATATATCTATCCAGTTTGTCTTGAAAATCATTTCAGTAGATGATTTTACAACCTCTGATTGTAAGGAGTTCAATAAGAAACAAACGCGCACCGGATAGAAGAACCGACGGCAGTTCCGGTGAGAATGTGGAATATCCAATGGGAAGGTAGGATTGTGTGGGATATTGTTTGCCTGGAGGCGGATGAATCTTTGAGTTCAGTATTTCATAGGTAAATATTAGATCCAAACGAACTCGTCTACGATCCAGTGTATCAAAATGATGATACACATAAGGGAGGTTGCGAAGACAGCACACCATTTTAATGAACCATTTCGCGTCTGAAAGAGGGTGGGTAAATGTATGTTGTAGTAAATTGTTTTCAAGTGCTTGTGTGTGTATCGGAGTAATTGTTGGTTCATAGCACGTCGGACCTAGTGATGTTGACTGATTGCTCGTACCACATTTGGTGTAGATGCTGATAGAATTGCCGCTCTAGACGGTCTAGACAAGCTTACAGCAGACCTGAGATGGCATGTTGAGATTCATCAGTGCTAGAAACAAATGGATTGAGAGATTCTCCGTTAAACATCCACCGTCAAGTTAAAAGTACATCCGCTAGAGTCTAGACAGAAAAGCAACAAGTGAGATGGCGGCTCAGAAAGCAAACAATGTTACAGACGCAGTTCATTCGAGAGAATACATCTCCCACGTTCACAGTTTAATTAGTATCAGGCACCACGCTACCCGGCACTATCGCTGGCAGTCGAGTGGTCTAAACACAGGACAGGTAAAGAGGCGTTTTGCCGTATATTCTAGAGTAATTAAGTACCGAGGCACGATAGCTCCTGGAACTACATTCGGTTCAAATGATAAAATAGTCATCTGGTTATGACAAGTTAGACTTTAGCCGGGCTTACAGCTGATTTGAGATTGACAGAATCAATATGATTGGACATGTTCTCCTTACACACCCCACGACCGGCTTCATGTTTTTTGCATCATCAGGTAGAACCAGTAGGTTTTTGCATCGTCCTTGACAACTTAGAAGGAATGTACACAAGATGGATAGATAGATAGATAAAGCTGGCGAGACCCTTGGAAACAGACTTGACTCGTATCTTGTGACGTGACCTGTCATCTGACTTTGGAAATGGTTTTAGCTGTCTATGGCAATGCGACGCTTTGACCACCCGAAGGTCTAAGCAATCGGTATGTGGTGACCCTCACAAAAGATTCCGATTCGGATGTCGGTATACCTTAAACTGGACACAGTCAGCGTGACCTGTGCAGTATTCAGCTTTTCTATATCACATCAGTACTAAAGTGTTCAATACGGAAGGCTTCGTTACGTGTGCGAACAGTAACAAGTCTCAGATGTCATAATTGAACTCCCGTCGAATGTGATCGTCCCGAGTATCGCAATCCAACAACAGTAATACAACAGCCCTCTACTTCCGCTTTGTTGACTCTATCTTTGAGTACAAGACAAGTCCTTTCTGACGTCATAGGGTGACTCTAGGTTGCGGAATCTAACCGTCTTTGGTGGATTTCATACAAAATCAAGTCATCTAACGGTGGCTGATACTACTACCGAGTTAAGTAAACCTATCTCCTGTTTTAAATCGTTCGAATTTTCACGTAATAATCGTAAACTGGTGTCACCATATATATATATATATATATATATATATATATTTAAATTAAGTATGTTATCTACCCTTATAAGGCTGTGTGATGATCTATTGTAGATTGCAACAGCCTTGTGTGCCAAATACGGGCAGAATCGTCGAAAAGCCCGAAGGCAAACTCGTCAGAATTAGGGATTTTGATTGAATTACCTGAGTACTTCACTAATTAACGCATGTCTGGCAACCGGAGCAACTGGTTAATATAACGCGCTGCTATTGAACGACATGTCATTGGTCAAGGACGGTCAAACAAGCCCAACGCAGCCTGGGTTCACTTCATAGAAACTTTGTCAGATCAAGGGTACAAAAAGTAACAAAACGCCCGATTTGTTTTGTTGGCCTCCCTCGGTCGATATCAACCATGGATGTACATCACAAGCGTGTGAATTTTCATGTTTTACAGCTTTTTGAATGACTAAGCAGTCCGATTCGGGAGGAACAACCTTTCCCACAGTCCTCGCAACGATAGTCAGAACTCGGTTGTGAGGCGTCAGTTGCGTGATCTACGTTAAGCAGCCAAGAGCTGCATCTTCTACTCCCGTCAGCTTGTAGAGACGCTTTGCACAATGCCTTCACTGTGAGTGGTCAGAACAAGCAACAAACATTCTCCTAAATCCCCAGCTCACGGTAGTGAATGCCAAAAGCTTTTTTTTTTTTTCCCCCCCCCATAAATCTCTTTTTCAGGTTCAGTCTGCAGAATGGTCGACTTCCTTATTTCAACAGATCCGTAGATCTTTCGGAATAAGACCATTTTCTATTCTGTAAACCATATTTTGAAAGCAATTCAGCATTAGGCACTTTGTCCATCCACGATATGTTCAAGATACGTCGGATGCTTCGTAGATGGAAACCATTCAGCTTCCGTTTGTATCTTGCGTGAGTTGTCCAGGTTTCACTGCTGTACAGTAAAGCATCTAGTACACACACGCTGTATAGCATCATCTCAATTTGAAGTAAACCTAAGCACAAGAGTTCAGTTGGGACAAAATGACAGCTGCTCTGACGCTTATCAATCTCCGTGTCTAACGAGAGGTTATCCACAATGGTTGAACCAAGATATGTGAAAAGGTGTACTAGTGCAAGCTGACAAATTTGAATAGCGATGATGGGAGGCGATAAAATCCCTTGACCGAGGATTTTGGTCTTGCTCATGCTGATTGTTAGCCCAAAGGATTTGCATGGCGACGCAAAGCAGTACATTAGCGACTTGAGATACTCTTGGAAGTTAGCAATAATGGCTGCATCGTCGGTAAACAGCAGGACACAGATTAGCACATCGCGTGCCTTGGTTTTTGCTCTCAACCGGTTCAGGTTGAAAAGCTTGACATAACATTGCGTGCGTAGGTAAATGCCTTCTGTGTTTGTCCTGAAAGCGTGCTTTAGAAGCATAGCAAGGAAAATGCCGAAAAGCATGGAAGCAAAAACACACCCTTGTTTGACGCCTCGGCGAATTTCAAAGGCTTCTGTACTGAAACCTTTCAATTGGACTGAGAGCTTCATGCCAGAGTGGGAGGAAGCAGTCTTGGACGGGGGTCTTTATAGTCGAGCATTTTGAAAAGACCCTTCATGCAGACGTAGTCGAATGGCTTCGTAAAATCAACGAAAACAACGTATCATGGTATACGCTGTTCCCGACAGATTTATCCAATCACGTCACATGGATGACTGCTTTGGCACTAAGATTGTCGAAGGGCGGGTGAATTCATGAACAAATGGAACACATTGGCGTGCGTTATGGAAATGCCCCATTTTCCACTGTTTCAAGGCTCACTGAACCTGATCTTACTGTCTCCACCTGACGATGGCAAACAGCCTAAAACCGGTAGTGGTGTGTAAGAGATGGGGATGTGAGCACCACATTACTTTGGTCTTTCATAAGCGCCTCGAGCGCTTGGCCAGGAATCACTTTGTGATTCTGTATTTGAACATCGTGGTTCTTTTTAAGAACCCTATATAACATTGGCATGCAAATATAAATTTGTTTCCCCATTGTGGGGTTTTGAAGCGCATTAACGACTACTGCATAACACCAGAACAGCAAGCCTCGAAATGACCGATGAAGACATGTACGAAGTTGTAATAGTTCGAGTTTCGGGACGGTGGTATTAGAACTGTTTGAGGTACAACATGATAAGATGGACAACATCAGCTGATATGGAAGGATATGTAATTCGTCAATGTCGGTGAAATGATCACGTTGCGGTAAGAGCTTGTATCGTACCGGCTGGCACAAAATCGATCGGTAAAGGTTTACTGAAATTTCATCGTCAGACACTTAATCCCCAGTCAATAATTCTTCAGCCACTTAATCCTCAGTTCGATAACTTTTGAAGAATGCAGAATACGTTCAAATGAATTCATTTAGCAGGAGAGATATACAATTGGTTTTAAGAACTTCAATCTTTCCGTAGTTGAGTATCGCTGAATTGCTCGATATGTCCTAGCGCATATCTCAGCATATTTCTTCTTCTGTTTGATGTGAACCCCAGCACTTGCTTGAAGAACAGAGGCCGTATGCTGTCGCAATTCTTTCGCAAACCGTTAAGAAATGTCCACATGGTGGGATGTTGACAAGAAAAGAGCGACTGGAATGCATGATGCAGCCTTTTACAGCATTGTTCGTTCTAGCAACACCATTATTTGCGACTTCAAACTTATTCCAGGTTTCTGGTGGAAATATAGCTGGTGCAAAGTTTTCTCTTCCACCTCTAATTCGTCGACCACGAACAAAGGTATGTTCAAAATAAGATGACAGTTCATTCACTCTCTCACTTTGAGGCATAGATTCGGCTAAAATCTCAAATCATTCAACGCACGAAAGACAACGTTGATAGACATCTAATCATGAGGTGTAAATCATCGTCTGCCTCATAATCGCTCTATATTTTGTGGAGTGGTTGTCAGCATGAATACTCATTGTCCAATCAGAATGCAGTAGCTGAAGTGTATCTATCTCTGTATTCTAATTTCTATGAATGATTCATATGTTTGTTGACGTGTAGTGAATACACATGTGTCGCTCTGATCTTGACTTTTCTACATGGTGACGAGGATGATCGACGAGAAAACGTTGGATAGAACTGACAACGCCCGTTTTAGCGGCTTTAATGTTCGACCACCGGCACCACTGATAATGGAAGTTGATGAAGGATTGGCAGAGAGATAGAAAGTGTGGAAGCAACAGTTTAGCGACTTTCGGACGTTGACGAACCTGACGAATACCGATAAAGCGTATCAAATGACGACGCTGAGGAATGCTCTTGGTGATCAGGCGACGAAGTTCATAGAGGGTTCCACCTTTGGTGAGAACGAAGACGCAGATGACTGGGAAACAATCTTCGCGAAGCTCGAAGTGAACGATATAAATTCAATTGTCACGTCCAAGATGCCGATGTGCCGATCGAGCATGAAAGAGATCCAGCGCCTCCAAACGAAATAAATTTGCACA
>JACCGJ010018331.1:0-12418 GCA_013407085.1 Atriophallophorus winterbourni | reverse complement strand
ACGTTATATTTGACTGTGTGTGCGGTCATGCACCCGCACGCGCGTACAGTGTATCGATTGAAATCCGCTTACAACTCTACTCTCATTGGTCCGTTAATATTGATCGCAAACTTTGATTGTGCAACTGAACTGAACTGAACTTGTTCAAATCATGTCACTTTGTTCAATAGAGTTCTGTTGTGCGCATTGAGCCTTTTTTATCCTGTTCGGGATATAACAATTGGCGACGGGAATTATGGACCCCATGTTGATGGAGTTTTTGAAGCAACAACAACAACAGATATTTCAACAACAACAAGCCACAACACAGATGATCGAATCATTAACAAATCAGTTAAAAAACCTGGCTACTTCGCAATTCCCGGTGGGCGCCACTCATCAGTTAAAAGACTCAATTGCACATAACATCCAAGAATTCCATTATGATCCAGACAACGGCGCCACTTTCAGTGCTTGGTATCATCGGTATGAAGACATATTTCTTGTGGACGGAGGTGCTTTGGATGAGCAAACTAAAGTACGCCTTTTGATGCAAAAACTTGGTGCCTCAGAACACAGCCAGTATTGTAATTACATCTTGCCAAACCATTCAAGAGACTTTAATTTGTCTGACACAGTGTCCAAGTTGAAATTGATTTTTGGAGAGCGAACATCCATATTCAACTTACGATATAATTGCCTGAAATTGTCGAAGTATTCCAGTGAAGATATCGTCACCTATGCCGGTCGTGTAAACCAGGAATGTGAGCGCTTTCAACTGAACGAATTAACATCAACACAGTTCAAGGCTCTAATATTTGTTGCCGGATTGACCTCACCCGATGACGCTGAATTGAGGACACGTTTATTGGCCAAACTTGATTCTACTCCAGAAATATCCATACAGGATCTAACAGCTGAATACTTGAGATTGATAAACTTGAAACGTGATTCAGAAATGATCCAGTCATCGTCTTCGAATGAAATAGCTACAGTTGATCGAATCACAAGAGCATCCCAGCACAGCCCTAGTCCAAAACTTTCTGATCAAACACGTAGACCACCTTCAGCTTGTTGGAACTGCGGACAATGGCATTTTGTTCGTTTTTGTCCTTATCGTGAAATTTCTTGTCATAAATGCGGACGTACAGGCCACCTGGCAAAATTTTGTCGACAAAATCAAACTTCGCGATTCAGACGCACCTCAAATGTAGTTTTTGCCACAAATTGTGCTCAATTCCAGAGTCTACGCAAATTCATCACTATTGAGATTAATGACAATCCAGTGAGATTGCAAATTGACAGTGCCTCAGATATAACCATTATTTCACGTCAGACTTGGATTTTAATCGGAAAACCACCAATGATTCCAACAGCTCGAATCGCCAAGAATGCTTCTGGTGGAGATATACATTTTCTTGGTGAGTTAAAATGCAAGGTCAAGTTTCGTGATCAAAATCTACTCAGCACATGCTATGTATTAGCTAACAACAAGCTAAATCTTTTGGGCATTGACTGGATAGAAGAGCTCAAACTATGGGATGTACCATTCAATAGTGTTTGCGATGACTCTGTTGAAGTTACTCATGCCACCGACGAAAATGTGTACACTATAAATCCAGTGAAGCTTAAAAGCGCCGAAGAACTTATGTGTCATTTTCAGTCGAAATATCCAAAGGTATTTTGTGAAGGATTGGGCCTCTGCAACAAAGCTGATGCAGTCTTATACTTACGACCGGGAACACGTCCAGTTTTTCGTCCAAAGAGACCAGTACCTTATTCTGCGTTGGAGGCTGTGGAGAAAGAGTTAGAACGCTTAGTCAAGGAAGGTGTCTTGAGTCCAGTGACATATTCATCATGGGCTGCACCAATTGTGGCAGTGAGAAAACCAAACGGAACACTGAGGCTTTGCGCAGATTTTTCCACCGGGCTAAATGGCTCACTGGAGACACACCAATATCCATTACCGACCCCAGATGATCTATTCTCGCAGATGAATGGTGGGAAAATATTTTCAAAGATTGACCTCTCTGACGCATACCTACAAGTTCCAGTTTGTGAGAAATCGAAAGAGCTGCTAACCATCAACACACACAAAGGGTTGTATCGTTATAATCGTCTGCCTTTCGGTGTCAAATGCGCTCCGGCAATCTTTCAGCAAATAATGGACACCATGCTGTCCGGATTATCCTTTGCTAAAGCCTATATGGATGATATCATCGTATCTAGCCAGAATCGCGAAGAACATTATGATCATTTAAATCAACTTTTCACAATCATAGAGGAGTACGGTTTCCGTGTCAGGCCAGAAAAATGCACTCTAATGACAGACACTATAACCTACTTGGGATCAATAATTAATCACGAAGGTAGACGACCCGATCCAGACAAAATCAAAGCGATCAGAGACATGCCACCGCCTCACAACGTAGCGACATTACAGTCTTTCCTTGGCCTGGTAAATTATTATCATAACTTTGTACCAAAAATGCACGAACTTCGAGCACCACTTAATTATCTATTAACAAAGAACAGCAAATGGTCTTGGTCAAATGAATGTCAGCGTTCTTTCAACAGAATAAAGGATATCTTGTCGTCTGATCTACTGCTAACACACTACGATCCAAAACTACCCATGATCGTTGCAGCAGATGCATCACAAAATGGAATCGGCGCCGTACTGTTGCATAAATATCCTGATGGAAAACAAAAAGCCGTCATGCACGTATCCAGAACATTAACAGTTGCTGAAAGGAACTACAGTCAGATCGAGAAAGAAGGGTTGGCCCTCGTCTTTGCCGTTAACAAGTTCCATAAAATGATTCACGGACGGAAGTTTACCTTATTCACAGATCATAAGCCACTGTTGGCAATATTTGGTGCGAAGAAGGGAATACCTGTACATACAGCAAATCGACTACAACGCTGGGCAACACAATTATTGTCTTATGATTTTGACCTCCGATACAAGTGTACCAGCAACTTTGGTCACGCTGATGCACTCTCAAGGCTCATTGCGGACATTGGTTCTCGATCCCAAAATGAAGACTTCGTAGTGTCTTCTGTTTCAGCAGACCCGATGTACCATGTTTTCAACGCAAGCGTCAGACATCTTCCAATAACGGCAGCAACAGTTCGCAAGGCAACCGCAAACGACCAAACACTACAACAAGTTATGCAATTCCAACAAAACGGCTGGCCTGAGAAAATCACTGATCCATATCTCAAGCAGTTCTCTACTCGCCAATTCGCACTATCCATCGTTGATGGCTGTCTTATGTTCCACGATCGAGTAGTCATTCCTAAAGCTCTACAACATCTTGTTCTACGACAATTACATCAGGGTCATCCTGGTATCAGTCGGATGAAAGCGCTTAGCCGGAACTATGCCTTTTGGCCCTTCATGGACCGTGAGATCGAAAACATGGTGCGCTCATGCTACAGTTGTGCTGAAGCAGCCAAATTACCTCCGAAATGTGAACCACAGCCCTGGCCTGTTCCATCGGGACCATGGAAACGTATTCATGCAGACTTTGCAGGACCCTTGAATGGGATACACTATTTGGTCATTGTTGACGCCTATTCAAAATGGCCCGAAATTCATGCCATGAATAGAATCACGACAAGTTCTACAATATCGATCTTCGAAAGGCTATTTTCTCAATTTGGCATTCCCGAAACGTTAGTCACTGACAATGGACCACAGTTTACCTCATCTGAGTTCACCGATTTTTGTGCTTCCCTCACGATCAATCACATGCATTCGCCCATTTATCATCCACAATCCAATGGGCAGGCTGAACGTTTTGTAGATACTTTCAAACGAGCACTCGTGAAGCTAGAAGGAGAAGGAACGCGGAATGAACAACTGCATACCTTTCTGTTTGCGTATCGTACAACTCCAAACCTATCGCTACCAGGAAAACAATCACCAGCCGAACTCTTTTTGGGCCGCCCACTAAGAACAATACACAGCGCCATGCTACCAAAAACCCCAGAACATAAAAAACAGGCAAACTTCGGACTGCATACAGGTGAAAAGCCTAATGGAAGATCCTATAAACCAGGTGATCGAGTATATGTCAGGTCCTTTTACGGAACGAGAGAGAAATGGATTCCAGGAATCATAGGACGTCGTCTGGGCACAGTGACGTATGAGTTGCAGTATGGTTCACGAAAACACATTCGACACGTGAACCATATTAGACCTCGAACAATAGAAGATCATGGAATACAAAACGCAAAGAATCAACTGCCACTTGATATCTTGTTGGATACTTTTGAAATTCCAACGGAAAACCAAAAGCCAAACGAGCAGAACACATCAGATATGCAGCAACAAGCTTTACCACAGAGACGCTCCAACCGGAATTGCAGGCCTGTACAATACCTAAATGTCAATCCTACGCTAAAATCATATCAATAACTTTCTCAAGGAGGGAGATGTTACAGGCAGCATATCTACGTTATATTTGACTGTGTGTGCGGTCATGCACCCACACGCGCGTACAGTGTATCGATTGAAATCCGCTTACAACTCTACTCTCATTGGTCCGTTAATATTGATCGCGAACTTTGATTGTGCAACTGAACTGAACTGAACTGAACTTGTTCAAATCATGTCACTTTGTTCAATAGAGTTCTGTTGTGCGCATTGAGCCTTTTTTATCCTGTTCGGGATATAACAATGTCGGCGTATCCCGAAGACAAGAGCTTTGTTTTCGTCGGGTCTAAGCGTGTTATCTAAAGCATATCTGTGACTTCTTGATAGTTCATAAGAACGAAGAAGGGCGGAAATGTCATGTGTTCTTACAACAACAGAATGTAGTTTCATCATTTTCTTTTCTATTTTCTGGGCTTTCGTTAATATTTGTGTGATAATGATCTTATATGATGCCTTCATAAGTAACCCTTTCAATTGTGAATGAAATGTTGAACAGACCTTTGTGAAATCACTAGAGAGGAAGAATCGGCTCCAGTTTTCTGTCCTAATTAATTCTGACAGTAGATTCCAGTTAATGTAATTGTAAGTATGCTTATTATCAGATGGCTGAAAAAATTGACAGAAGCTGTGGCGCATAATATTTGGAATGATAATATTCTATGGTCACTGTTAAGGAAAGATGGAATTACCTTCAGGTTAGCTGGAGCAAGGTTCAGAGTGAAGACTAGGTCTAATATATTGTCATTTCTTGTAGGTTGGTCAATAAATTGCTTATATCCTAGTAAGTCAATCGTTCTGGTGAAAGGTGTATAGCAGCTGTGATGTGCAGGATCGTGCCAGTTTAATTTTTGCATGTTGAAGTCACCAGCGATGAGTTTATATTTCGTGTGGTGTAAAGATGCTTCTGTAAACGCATTAATTGAGGAATCCATTCTAGAGATGGTTAAAGACGGTGGATAATAAATACAACCTATTAATAGATCGAATGATGGTAATACAATCCATGTTGAGTCTCCTAGCTCTGACAGACTAGGTGAACTAAAGGTATCAGCTTTAAATCTGGAATGAACATAGATTAGAGTACCACCTCCCCGTTTCGAAGTTCGGTTATTCATGAATATCTGGTAATTGGGTACTATAAGTGTTGAGTCAGGCTGGTCATCTCAAGTCCAGGTTTCAGTTATAAGAATAATGTCTACCGATTTCGTAATGAGAAAAATTTGCAGCATTTTTATTTTAGGAGTAATTGATAGGGAATTTATAAGTAGAATACTAACATAAGAAGGATCTGGATTGAAAGGAGTGGAAGTAAGTTGAGACAAAAAATTAGAGCAATTAATGTTTAATTTAATATTTTTGAAAAAAATGGCATGGTCATAAAAAGGCGTGTGTGGTACGATTTGGGATGTTTATCGGTTGTAAAGAGGATGATTTTGAGTCATATAATTAGAGTAGTAAAATGGTTGAGCATAATGACCAGGGGAGTAAGGGGAGGGTTTATGAAGCCAGGTGTAGTCAATGGGAGACTGATTATACTGTTTAGGGGGTATGGTAGTTGAATACGGAAACTGGTATCGTGTGGGCGCCTATTAATATTATTCACCAACGTCATTTATTGGTTTGGGGGCTTCCTGACTGCTGTGTTTCTAAATGAGCTAGAATTTGGGAAAAGAGCTTATTTTAAGCGATTTTTCGGAAAATATGTTGTTTATTTGTGACTACTCGTCCGTGCCAAGCCCATCGAATTATTCACAAAGTTAATCACGACGGTCCATAATGGAAGCACTGAACATGAGTTTCGCTCTTATTAGAGCTCATCAGCAGTGCATATCCTTCGCTTCGGGTGGGACTCGAACCCGCGACCATCACCATTGTATTCCCATACCTTAACGACCTGGGCTACCGTCTACCGTTTGACCGTACGCAATTAAGCGTTTATGAACTGTACTCCAGAATGGCACATTTGAGTAGCTTTGTTTGCCCGACCAGTTCAGAAGGAGCCAGCAACATCTGTTGTGGTCGCAAAACTTTGTGAATAGTGCGATGGGATTGGCACGGACGAGTAGTCACAAATAAACAACATATTCTCCGAGAAATCGCCTAAAACAACAATGCCCATCAGATCGAATCGGTGTTAGCTTACACTGTATCCGATGGGAAGACCTGACACAAAGATCTGTTCGGTTGGGCGACCATAACAGATGTTGCTGACTCCTTCTGAACTGGTCAGGCACACAAAGCTACTCAAATGTGCCAGTCTGGAGAACAGTTGTAAAACGCTTAATTGCGATCAGTCAAACGGTGGACGGTATCCCAGGTCGGTAAGACATGGGACTACAATGGTTAAGGTCGGGGGTTCGAATCCCACTCGAAGCGGAGAATATTTACTGCCGATGAGCTCAAATCAAAGCAAAACTCAAGTCTAGTTCTTCCATTATAGACCGTCATGATCAACTTTGTGTATAGTGCGATGGGCTTGGCACGGATAAGTAGTCACAAACATAGTATCTCTTTTTCCGGATTATACTAAGTGACATCTAGACGGAGAGTTTATTATTCATGTTAGTTTAAACGACATATTGCATTCTCAGGTGATACATTTGATGGATTAATTTTTCCATATGGCGCAATTCATTTATTCCAGGAATTAAAGAAGACATATTTGCTTGTGACCAACAGTATGATGTGGACTGATCTCACAGGATTCTCGCACGGTTCACAACTGACTTTGCGCGCTCAGGAATGTTAAAGTCATCGACAAGCTTTATCAACATACACCAAATGTCCTCCAATATATTATTAATATACTCCAAAAACAATAAATGTCCATGCACAGAACCATGAGGAATTGCGCTCGTGGTGCCACGGCAAACTAAAGGATTATGCACCAACGCAGTCACTTAACAAATTAGACAAAATTCTTTTTCACTCGAAAAAGCTTCAATTTTTTATTAAAAAATCATGATTGATCACACCGAATGCTTCGAAATGATCAATGTTACATGCGTGGATACGATCACATTCATCTACTCCCTTTGACCAATTATCTAAAGACGTGAGTAAATTCTCGGAGCGGATCAATTTCTCCGAAACCATGCTAGATTCAATTCTGACACTCGCAGTTGCGTGAGACATGCTTAACTCTGAGAACAAACTCCCATGACAACGAACTTGCTTCGTTCACGTTATGCACTCACCTACGTGTCAGTTGTTTTATTCTTCGCTTCACCGACCTCAGCAACCCACTTCTTTCCTGGGCTAATCTGTACCTTACTATTTCGAATACAGGATATGGTTGTTTGAAGCTTCCGCTATCTAATTTAATACGATTTAATGTGCAACAGTCTGTTTCAGACAATGATCTTGAAAGGAAGTCAAGTTGGATGTGTGAGTATGCACTATGCGATAACTCCTGCGGCCAAAATTGAGTAGCGATTTTGTAACGACATTATGGAATGACTGGCTCTTTGATAGTCAATGGAATTCATTCGATTGCCATAAATCGTGAAACGTGTGGTAATTCTGATATTTAGCTTGCATTGCAAAACAGACTACACCAAACAGACTACACAAGCAGTCTCACCAGGCAAGACTACTGACCATAATGGAGCAGAACCACAAAGTCCTGTACCAGATTGTTAACAACACATCGAAAATTGAGCCAGGAATCTCAGCACTACATACACCTCATGGTTTAACTACGACTGCGTCCGAGGCTGCCGAAGTTCTTGAATGTTATTACTGCAAATTTTTGAGTCCCAAGGAAACAGTGCATCTTACACCGCATTCGATCGGATTTTCCGATGAAATACTAAACGAAATCTCCATAAACAATGTGTGTGTCATGCTCAGACTTCTTCGTTCGAATACCACAAAGTCACCAGTAGCAGATGGAATCACTCCTTTTATCCTCAAACAATGTGCAACCTCATTGTGTGGTCAACTCAGCACGTTATTCCAAATTTCGCTCAAAAATAGTATCGTTCCCGCGGAATGGAAATCTGGTATCATCACACCAATTTACAAGTGCGGGAATCGATCAGATGCAGCGAACTATAGACCAGTTACGTTGTTGCCAGTAATTTCTAAAGTGTTAGAGAGTTTAGTAGCGGGAATAATCACAAATCACCTCGAAACCAATAGACTGCTTGCGACTGAACAGCACATTTCATGAAATATCACTTATGTCTATCTAATCTATTGCTCACCTTAAACGACTGACTGAATGTGTGGACAATGGTTACTCCATCCACGCATGCTTTTTAGACATGTCAAAGGCTTTCGACCTCGTCAATCATAGTATCTTAATCCAGAAACTTGAATTGCACGGGATAACAGGAAAACTTCTTGCTTGTCTAGAAAACTATTAACGCGACAGGAGTGCCCAAGTCAGAGTTGACGGCGCCTTATCGAAATCATTTAAAATTACGAGCGGAGTGCCCCAGGGTTCGGTCCTCGGACCGATTTTGTTTTTGATCTACGCAAACGACATTCTGGAGCGTGTTAAATGCAAGATTATGTTATTTGCAGACGATATCAAGCTTTGGAGAAGCAAACGTACAAATGACGACTGTGAAATTTTGCAGAAGGATCTAAACACATTGCACGATTGGTCTCTGAGAAACAAACTACCATTCAACTTCCAAAAGTGCAAGGAGTTAAACATTGGAAAGACCGTGAACTACAACTACACTCTTGGGTCCCACCAACGCGTCTGGACAACTGAAGAGAAGGATTTGGGTGTTTGGACCATTTCAAGTCTGAAGACTTCACTGCAGTGCAAAGCGGTATACAAAAAGGCGTCACAAGTATTGGCGTTATTAAAACGGATTTTTCGCAGATTCTCGAATCAGTCAGTGCCCCGTATCATGAACACCTATCTGAGACCAGCGATGGAGTACGCTGTTCAGGCTTTGTCACCCTGGATTCAGAAAGACATCAATCTTCTGCAGCGTATTTACCACCGAACCACAAAGCTTGTACCCGGACAAACTGCTGAAACATATGAAGAAAATTTGAGCAGTCTCAATCTTTTAGACTTTCGCTGTCGTCGACTAATAGGTGACCTCATACTGATGTACAACATTATGCACGTCCGAAACCATCCCTCGCCACACTGTGCCAGTCGGAAACATGAACTTTCAGTGCTTATTCTCAATTCAAGACTGAACTGTAGAAGATATTTGTATGCTGTACGTGTAAGCTTCACATGGAACACTCTCCCCTCCATTGTTACACACTCAGCCAACCTGGATATTTTTAAAGCTAATTTGGACAAATACTTGAGAGAAAACCCAAATTTTGATACGATTTACGCTACATGAGTTTCCCTGTTCTTCTTCTTTTTATTGTATATAACTCATAACTCCATCCTATGTTTATTGTTAAGTTAAATGCTTTTTAGACCATTACAACTTTGAATCACTTTGAATCAAATGTGAGCATTGAAAGATGTAAACATAATTAGTTAATTAAATGTTGCTTCAATGGTTACAGTATAAGGACTCAATGACTAAATTGATACTGTCATGATTCAAGATACAAGATTCAGGATTTATAGTTGAAAATGCAATCAACTTTACAATACCCACAGAATCGAAGTTAAGGTACAAATGCTTAACAATACATGACTGGGATAGTTTATAAATGGTCAGGGAAAACATTAGTATTATCTCTCATGCAGTCGTCAATTCTCTATTCGAATATATCTAAACTGTTTGACTTTACCGAATCGGCATGTTGGAAATTCCACACAAAACACCAAATAAAAATACTTGCGGCAGTTTCGTTTGGAGTGTTCTATTTCCAAATGGCAAAAATGACCAGGGATGCTGCGGGAAGTTTGGCGGTGGAATAAATAATCCAGGAGGTGGGAAACAGTAGTAAGGATTTTGTATGTAAGGATAAAATCGCCTCGCATTCTACTTTGCGCATGTGTTTTCAGATTAACTCCTTTGAGTCGATCGATATATGGCGTATTTACAAAACCATTGACTAGTTTAGAAGCTCTGTGACATGAGCGGTCAGGAGTATAATATATTTCGGAGTTATGGGTTTTCAGTCAAGAACCGTGTGTATATAAGCGATCATCAGGAGAGTAAAACCACACATTGGGAAAACGTCCAAATATCCCCCGTAACACACCTAGCAGCCAAAACGCGCATTTGCAAACGTTTTTGCAGTATGGACAATTTTTTAAACTAACGAAAAATACAAACACCTAGGTGCTTTTCTTCCATTGTGTAATCTAGGATTTGATTGACGAGCTTGTATGGGCAGGAAAAATTCGGATCGCGACTGATCTGCATGATCTTAAACTTTTGCATATTCAGAGGCAGGTTGTTTTCTTATGGCTAGTCGTAGAAAGCATTCAGGTCGTTTTATAGCGAAATACAGAAATCAGCATTGGTGATTCACCATCAACAAACAGAACCATCTTACTGTCATTCGGTATTGGGAAATCGTTCATTTTAATCAGGCACAGTATTTATCCAATCAACGATCCCTGCAGAACACCGTTTGTGACATCGATTTGCTTCGTTAATAGACCATCCAAAAGATGACTTATGTTACGGTTGCTGAAGTAATCACGAATCCAATCATATAATTTTGCAACAATACCGTGTTTCTGTAGCTTGTTCAAGAGTAGATTATGATCGACTCTTTCGAAATCTTTAGAAATCTCACGGTAGCATGCATGAATACATCAAATGCATACACAACACTAGTCCAGTCGTGTAAGCTAATCAGCAAGTTTGTTAAAAAGGGGATTTCTGTAAAATCGCTCTGGGTAACGGACAACAGTCCGTTCGTTTCTAGATGTTTCACTATATATGCAGTTATTATTCGCTTAAAATCTCTAGCAGCGTGAAACCATTCTTGTGTTTCTCATTGATGATGGATAATAACTTTTCAATAATGATCTCAATGTATACAAAGTTATACTTCTATGCCACTGTTGTAAGGGTGTTTAAGGGATGGGGATGTGAGCACAACAATCTATTTATGTCAATGTATATGTATTCATTTGTCAAGGAACTACTTTTTGAGCAAATATACTTTTTTGTTTTACTGATTTCTTTCATAGTAGTTTCAATGTCCGAATTTTGCTTCATTTTCTTTCGATTTTCATCAACTTCAACACCTAAGAGACCCTAAACAATACTGTTCATCATATCTCGTAATGCAGTTGGTGAACCTCATAATCCAAACCAAAGAAAGTTATAGCGATATAATCAGAATGATGTGTTAATTGTTGTAGCTTCACTTGATGATTCATAGATTGTTATCTCTAAATAGGCTTACTTTGGATCAATTTACGGCAAAACAAGTGAACCCTGTACACGAATTAAGATAGCCTCGTGCTTTCCATCACTAGAAATTCACTACATCAATTACCTTGCGCAATGAAGCGACGTCAACTAAACATAGAAAAATTAGTCATTTTTAAATGACCATGTTCTATTTTAATACCGCTTAAATGCGATGCAACCTAAAGAATTAGTTGTGCGATTGCATGGATGTCTTCATTTGATTAAGAAGGTGTAGTTGAGAAGGAAATATCAAAATTGACTGATCTCAGCATCTTTAAACCTAGAATAGGTGAGCCAGATCTTACCACGATACATGAAAACATAAATGGTTTTGTTGTACAGTATGTGACTGGAAGAGAGTAAACTCCAAAAACGGACACAGAATGTTATTTAGCAAAGTAATTCGAAACATCAGATTGATGAATACCAACACCCGGGGAAAACTATTGAAGTCATTTAGTGATATTAGGGATTCAACACTCCCGGTATCAAAAATATTAATTCTTGTAAATCACAATTACTAGAATTACCAATTTATTGTGTTGCTCACATAAGCGTCACGAGCGCTTGGCCAGGAATCACATGATGATTCTGTATTTGAACATCAAGGTTCTTCATATGGACCCTATATAACGGTGACATACAAGTTTAACTTCGATTACCGCGCCTTGAGCGCTTGGCC
>JACCGJ010018330.1:0-12285 GCA_013407085.1 Atriophallophorus winterbourni | reverse complement strand
TACTACTTAGTCTCTTGTAAGTGATCTCCACAACTTGGACACAAGTAAACCTTTATTTTACTACCGTTGTCTTTAAGCCCTTTCCACATTAGTGACATCAATTACTAGGATATACTTAGCGTAGTAGTTTTTTGCACGAATGGTTTTGCTCGGGTCCTGAAGAATCTAGACGGAAATAAATCCGCCGGATCTGAAGGTGTGCATCCTATAATTGTAAAGAAAATATTTAAAGTACTAGCAGATACACTCTTTGAGTTATATAACGAAACGCTCTGCAAAGGCATCCTAACAGGTAACAGGAAGAAAGCCATTGTCATACCCATTCTAAAGGGAGGTTGCGCAAACATAGTTAAGAATTTGCGACCGTTAAGCTTGACTAGTGTTTCATGTAAAGCCTTGAAGAGACTTTTCAGAGATCTGTTGTGCAGACACCTCGTGCACAATTCATCATTGAGCACGGTTCAACATTGCTTTCTTAAAAGTAGATCGTGTCTCTCGAACTTCTGTGCTTTTTAGATATAGTTTCCCAGACTCAAAGTGATTCAAAGTGATTCAAAGTTGTAATGGTCTAAAAAGCATTTAGCTTAGCAATTACCATAGAATGGAGTTATGAGTTATATACAATAAAAAAGAAGAAGAACAGGGAAATTCATGGATGAACGCGGACTGGTAAAAGTCTTTTACTTAGTCTTTAGTGAGGACTTCGACTCGGTTAGTCACAGGTTCCTAGGGATAAAGTTCACGGCCAAATGCATATCTGGTAATATTCACGACTTGATAATCAGTTTCCTTGGTGAAAGATCCTTCCAGGCCCGTGTAGGTTATACTTCCTTTTGATTCGCAACAGTTACCAGTGGGGTTCCACGAGGTTCAGTATTAGGCCCAATACTCTTTTTGATCTTCATCGATGATCTGGCGTCGCAGTTGTCATGTCTCTGCTACATGTTTGCTGATGATGTGAAACCCAGCAGATCCAATTTTGTGAATTTTTGTTCGGGTAAAACACAAATTGCTTCCAAACAAAATTGGTTATTTGGGTGATTCACTGAGGAACAAAATAATAATCTTCTGAAGCGAGAGATACTTTCGAGTCTAGAATCGAAATACGTCTTCTCCGGAAGTTATAGTAGTTAATGGAGTACCACATGGTTCAGTACTCGGACCGCTACTTTGCCTGTTTTTCATGGTTGAATTGGCAGTGTTTTACAAATGTCCCCGCAATATTTTGGTGGATGATATCACGTTAATCTGATCGCTGAAAAAAACAGGATATTTTCAAGTTCATTCAGGAGGTCTTCAAGTTGTATACTACACTGAACCTACCAGTTAACTTTATAGAAAGATGACTCTTTATAGAAGTAATTAAGAATCTCGAGTTTTCCGGACCCGCTTAATCAATTATGGTGTAGAAAGTTTGTGACTTGTGTATAAAGGCTTGAGCGGACTTTAAATGGGCGGATCAATGTGAAGCGTTGGCACAACGCTCTAGAAGCGAGTTATTTGCTTTCGATCAGTTTTATCCTGCAGCTGTCCTGATGTTTTCATACAATAATGCAAAACATTCTCCAGACAACATCTCAAATATTGAGTTTAGATATGGTCACATTATTTGGAAAAAATATTGCCAAGTTTAAACGTGTTTAGCGCGTAGCTAGTCGAATGACTTCAGGGCAATCAAATAAATCGTATGAAAAACGATTTTTGACACGAGATCACATCTCACTGAAAGAAAGACGGCTACGTGGGGATGTGATTGAAACCCAAAAAATCAAGACACGTTTTATTATTGTTCATCCAAGTGATATGTATGCTCTTGCGCCATGTGTATGTACTAGATGTCACCTAATAAATTTCTCCGAGCGGATTATCAAATCTAATGTTCGTAATTATTTTTTAGTGAAATGTTAGTAAATTAAATACTGTAATCGTCTTCTCAAAGAGATTGTATATGTTCCATTTTAGTAAGTGGTTTCTTGAAGGAACTGGATCGTGTGTAGCTTTTTTATTTCTTCGTTTTTATCCTTTATCGAATTATAATTAAGACCCTCATGTTCTCCTTGAAAAGCACTAATGCCGTTTCTCATCTATTAGTGATGGGATTTTTCGTTGCATTTTAGATTACTCTCAGACCAGAAGAAAATCTTGAAGATATTCATTAAAATGGTGGCGCTCTTATTTGGCATAACACTGAAATTAATCTGAATGTTAATTCGCCACCCAGCCGCAATTCGTCCTGTAAATACTAAACTGAAGCGAACCGTGTATAGAAACGACTGTAGTGATTTGCACAATTTTATTTTTTATAATATTAATTTTTTAAATTAGACATTATCGTTTTATTATGACTACCGATTCCACTCATTTTATCTACGGGTTATTTCAAACGATATCACTCACATTTCATTGATTTTCTGGTCGTTAACCCAGTTAACAATATTCATCTATTAAATACAATTTTAAGATAGTCTACACACAATAATAAAAATGCACTCCTTGTCCACGCACAACCACTGTTCTTCTGTGGTTGTCTCCGAGTTATTGTTGTATGTGGATAAAACAGGAACACACGCAGTCTAACAATCTATTCCTCACAATCCATACAAGATCCTCTGAATGCTCAAATATTAAAAAAACATGAATAAAGCAGTTTAAAACAAATCAAAACATTCTCATATTGTGAACATTTACATGTGCTCAGGACACGACTATACAACTATTGAATATTTTTGTGTGCAAAATGTTAGATCGTGTTTTTCAGGGTTATAAATTTGCATCATGACCTTGATCCAGCTTGAATTCTGTAGGTCAACAATGCTCACTAGTTTAATTTCCATAGTTTATTACGGTATAAGAATCTATGAGTTTGTACAAACCGCAGGGTAGATTGAGCGGTGTGTCGAAAAAGCATAGAAAGGAATGTTTGAGGTTTCAACGCTTTATAGCTGGCCACATCAAAGTATTTTTGTGGCATTTCGACAGGTAGTGCGTCAACCGGGGACACAACTAACCACCACATCCTCCGGAACAGGGTCAGTTGGAACTGCGTGTGTTCGGACTCCTGATAGTAGGATCTGGAAGGGCAATAAAACGAGCAATAGAACTTGTATCCCACTGTTTTTAGAGTTCCTAAATTTGATCATCTTTGTTCTTTGTAAGGAACGACGATGTTCAAATTCAGAATCACAATGTGATTCCCTGTCAAGTGTTCTAGGCGCCTATAAAATTCTAATGTTTTGTGGTGTGGTTTGTTGTATGTAAGGAATGGGCAACCTAACAATATCTTAGCCCACGTGCAGTCTCTGACCGTGCGGCACTTTGCGTGGATCAGGCTTGTCCTTTCATACCATACCAAAAGGGATGAGGATGTGAGTAATGCAATGCAATATGTCAGCGTTATTGGCTTCCTGATTAGTTATTTGAATTTTTCTAATTTTATTTGTTACTGAACTGTATCATGTTCCAATATCAGCATTTTTCAAACTTATTAGCTGTGTTATCCAGCGTGCTCGAATGTTCGGATATTATTTGAGTTATTTCTTTTGGCGTATATGAGTTATTAGTTCAAACGTTTATTAGAATATTGCCGTATAATTTGCAAAATATGTAGGTGTTCATAATAGTAAAATTTCAGTGAAGTCTGATTTTAATGGCCTTGTAGCGAGTCACATTCGCGTTCATCCTGAACGGGACTTGGCTACCCACCACACTTCGGTGCACTACCCAATGACGTTGCGGTTGGTGTATCTGAAATCATTGAAAACTGGAGAAGAGGTAGAAAATGACAGTTGAAATGTTAGGGGAATAAAAATCGACCGTTGACAAAAATATGTTATACGATGACGGCACACAAAATCAACGTTCGCGAAGAATGTCTCAGTTTGTCTTGGAAAGACTTATCGAAATACATATTTCGAGAAGAGTGTTCAGCGACACAAACACGAAAAAGAGGAGTTTACGTTTCAGTGATGCGGTGAGTTCTTAGAACGAGTTTACGGGCGTGGTCGCGTAGATTAGTAGTTTTTGTGTTCAAAGCTAGCAGAACTGTACAAGGATGATTTGGTGTGGACAGAATTTTGTAAAGCAAAATAAGATCCGCACAAATCCACAGATATTTCATAGAGAAAAGGTTAAGCTTGGATAGTCTTTCTAGGTATGGGACGTTAAACACACGTCTTACTAGCTTGTCTGCTTGTCTTGTGGTGCACGGATGTGAAATCGTGCAGAGCATTTATGATGTTACGGCTAACATCGTGCTTAAATTGATTGGCCAGGTAGTGAGCGGCACTGCGAGTACCCGCTGAGTCCACTACCTTTCTATTTGTATTTCCCCTCATATCTGTCTAGGCATGGGCAACTGACAGTATTTTAGGCCCACGTGCAGTCTTGACGTGCGGAATTTGCTGGATCAGGGAGGTGTTTCATACAATACATACATACATACTCGTGGTGTTCAAGTATCCTTTCATACTTTCAGAATCAGAATCATTTATTAGAAACAATTGAAAAACAAAAGTTCTTCGGAGTTTTATACAAATATACGACGAAAGTTAGGGTAAATCACCACAGGTTGTCATAAATACGTTCTTCGCAATAACACAAGTGACCAAAGTATTAATCAAAATCTTTTTGAAATCCTTAGCGACTTGCTGTGCAAATCATGTCCGGAAGAATTCCATTGATTGAGTTAGAAAAGGAGCGCCATTACTAGGCTTATGCTAAAGACGAATATCCGAAACAACCCGTGATAAGATCAATCCGTATGCGACGGTATGCCAAGGTATGTAATCCACGTGTACGACATCGATAATCGTATATTTCATGACCCAAGGATCGTATAATCCGAGTAGGCAAGCGTTGAAATTTTTCTAGGATACTCTGCTCACCTCTAATTAGCGGGAAATATGTCGGAGCTTCATTTTCCAATCGAAAGCATATGTTGTTGGCCTCCTTCGGTTGATGTCGACCATGGATGTACATCACAATCGCATGAATGTTCATGTTCTACAGCTTTTGGAATGACTAAACAGTCCGATTCGGGAGGAAAAAATTCTCCTGCAACACTCGAAAAGATAGACAGTACTCCGGTCGATCGGCGTCAGTTGAACGCGGGCGGCGTGATCTGCGTTCAGCAGCTAAGAGCTGTATCTGCACCTCCCCAGCTTCAGACGACGCTTTACACAATGCCTCTAATGTGAGCGGTCAACAGCATGTTCTTCCCAACTCGCCGGGTCAATGCCAAGAGCTTCATATCTCTTTTGCAAAGTCTTTTGCTACCGGAAGTGCCGTTTCCCCAATGGTTCGACGTTATTTGCAACTCAACCATAAAGACATCTTTCGGCAACACAACCATTTTCCATTCTGTAGACATGACCAAGCCACCACAGTCGGCGCTGTCGCAATAGGGTGAACATGCTCTGTAGACCACATTTTGAAAGCACTTCAGCATTATTCACTCTGTCCATCCACGATATGTTCAAGATACGACGGATGCTCCGTAGATGGAAAGCATTCAGCCTCCGTTCCTGTCTTGCGTGGGTGGTCCAGGTTTCACTGCCGCATATGATGGTTCGATATATAGCGTATCACGTCTTCTGGCCAGACACAAGCTACGCTTCAGTGCCCACAACATTCGAAGGCTGTTACGGTAAACACTGTTGATATTTGATTTGGTCTTCAGGTCGTTGGTCAAATAGAAACCCAGATTTTTAACACATTGAACAGGTTCAATCGTCGTATCATCTATGATGTAAAAACGTTCAGGTAAATGTTTTCCAATGCAGATGTATTCAGACTTCTCGGTGTTTAATGACAGCTCCTTTTATTTGGACCAGTACAGAAGAGAGTTGAGTATATATATGTATACAAATGGTATGGTATGAAAACACAAGCCTGATCCAGGCAAAGTGCCGCACAGGCAGAAATGCACGTGGGACTTAAGCTACTGTAAGGTTGCCCAAGCTAGACAGATATGAGGAGAAAAAAAGAAACAGGAAATGGTAGCGAGGACTCAGTGTGTCAGCATGCACTCACTTCCTTGCCCAATCAAATATTACGGTGTTACTCTGCACAGCTCAAAGTACTGACCAAGATTGACATCCCGTTGCTGACAAAAGAAGTTCTCGGGGTTATTTTAGTGTCCATATATATATATATATATATATATATATATATAATACTAGTATATATATATATATATATATTTACACAATCATTTAAAAATGCAAAAGTGCCACCCGGCAATGCACGAGAAAAAAAAGAAAGAAAAAAAGTACAATATGAGGGGGAATTTTTTTGTCCATTGTTCCACATGTCGATTTTTTCATTTTTTTTACAAAGTTGAGGGGGGAACACAAAATAGAATGCACTCTCTCCACTGTTGCCGGTTCTCAGCCATCGTCGACAGCGTGTCAAGCCACAGACACTCACTATCCCTTGGAACCCACCCAGGAAGCCGCGTTCGTCCGACCCGAGCTAAACCCGACGTCAAGCGTTTTAATGCCTTCTCCCAGGTCAGCGGTTGTCCACCTGAACATCGCCGCCAGCCTGGGCCAACCGACACACGCAGCGCGCGGAAGGGTAGGCGCTCAGGCTTCATTCTCAAGACATGCCCTAGCCAGCGGAGACGGGAACGGTCGATCAGTTCTCGTAGCATCAGGCTGTCCCCACCTAGAACACGGTGCCTCACTTCAACGTTGCTAGTGCGGTGTTGCCACCACACTCGTGCAAGCCTCCGTAAACATCGATGTTCAAACACCTCCAAGCGCCGGAGCTCCTCTGCGCGTACTGACCAGCTCTCGCACCCGTAAAGCAAGACCGACCTGACTGAGGCCAGGTAAACTCTCCCCTTGAGTCTCAAACTCACGTCAGACCGCTTCAGAGATGACCTAAACTAGTGAACGCGAAGCGAGCTCTCGCAATGCGAGAGCCGATCTCACTTTCCAGCCCTCCTCCCGCCGTGATGCAGCTACCAAGATAGGTGAACTGTTCCACACAGTCCAGACTGAGGTCATCGACCGTCAGCGTGGGCTGCAACCCCTCCCAATCTTGAAGAAGAACCTTACACTTAGTTGGAGCTAAGTGCAATCCGTACCTAGACGCCTCCAATGCTAGCTGGGTCAGGGCATTCTGTAGGAACACCGGATCATCACCAAGCAAAGCAATGTCATCGGCATAATCAAGGTCAGTGACACGGTTACCTGGAAGTAGCTCGATCCCACCCTCAGTGAAGCTACGGAGAGCATTCTGGAGGACATCCTAGATCGCAAAGTTGAACAAGAATGGGGACAGCGGACAGCCCTGGCGCACGCCACTGGTTGTGAGGAACGCCGGCGATAGGCTGCCGTAGACCCTGACCCTCCCTGATGGATAGGAATAGAGCTCCTTCAAGATGGCGACATACTTAGGAGGGATGCCACTCCTAAGCAAGCAGTTCCAAAGAGTAGTTCTGTCCACCGAGTCAAACGCGGCCCGGATGTCCAGAAAAGCTACGATGGTTGGTCGCCGGTACAGGTGTCTGTGCTCTAATAACGGTCGCAGGACAAAAAGCTGATCCACGCATCCTCGCCCCGGGCGGAATCCAGCCTGTTCCTCACGGCAACGTAACTCCCGAATGGGCGATAGCCGACGAAGGAGGATGGAAACCAGGAGTTTAGAAGCGACAGGAGTCAGGGATATCCCACGATGATTGGAACACAGATTCCGTGCGCCCTTCTTAAAGATTGGGATAACCGTCGATTCACCCCATGACGCCGGGACCCGCTCCTCAGCCCACACTTTGGTAAACAAATCACGTAACTCTGCTGCCACAAGATCACCCCCCTCCTTAAACAAAATCGGGTGGAGGTCGTCAGGACCAGGTGACTTGTGGCGCTTCAGTGCTCGAATAACCTCTCACCTCCTGGAGATCAGGAGCGGCTAAGGAAACGGGCCAAGGCGTGCAAATCGGTGTCTCAGGCGGCGAGGTCGGAGGAGGTGGCTGGCTGAACTGAGCACCAAAGTGCTCAGCCCATCGTCCTAAGCGTCTACTAAGATTGGTGATCAGCGAGCCGTCAGTTTCGCAAATAGTCTCGCTCACTGTATTCAGTTTCGAACCAGTAGATCTAATTAACTGAAACAATTTGCGAGTATTGCCCGATGCGGCTGCAACCTCCATCTCACAAGCACGTTGCGTCCACCAGAACTCGCGGTCATTCCTTAAGCTGGCCTTTAGGCGGATATTGAATTCTCTCCGAGCACGGTTGTGTTCAGTGCCGGTGGGTAGAGTTCGACGGTGATCGATTAAAGCAAGTGACTGGGCCGAGATCCAAGAGCGTGGCAAAGAGCGGGTGGGTTGACAGCTTTCAGAAGTAGCACAGGACAGTGCTGTCCGAACGAAGTTCCAGTGCTGCTCAACATCAGACGGGGGTGCTTCTGCGAGCTCCCTGGTCAATGCATGATGGAACTGGGTTCTGACAGCGGGGAGCATCAAAGAGGCGGTGTCTACATGAGTTCGTCTTGCGTGTGCCTTACCCCCAAATTGGAAGTTGACTGTCGCACAGACTAGCGCATGGTCTGAGTCCACACTGGTGGTCCAGTATGAACGACAATCCTTGATGCTACCACGCCACCTGTAGCTAATAGCAATGTGGTCAATTTGAGACCAGACGTGCTGTGGTGGTGAGCGCCATGTGGTCATTCGACGCTGGGAACGCCGAAATGCCGTACTGGAGAGATAGAGGCGGTGATCGCCACAGAATGTGAGCAATCGTTCTCCGTTATCTGAACGCCCGCCATCCAGCCCATACGGACCTCCTAGGTGGCGCTCGTATTCAGACAGGCGACCAGCGCGAGCGTTGAGATCTCCTGCCATGATTACGACATCTGTCCTGCGTGCCTTGCGAAACAAAGTATGCAACTTCTCATAGAAGTTGTCCTTACTGAGATCCACACTACAGTCCGTTGGAGCGTAGGCAGAAATCACAAACAAATCCCTCCGAGTTTCGCACCGCCTGTTCACCCGACAGTGGCCACGAAATCGTGCACCGCACAGTCTGCTGTCAACGGGAATCCACTCTAAGAGTGATTGCTCAGCACGGGAACTGAGCGCGATACCGACGCCAGCCAATCCGGCGGAGGAAGCATCCGGGTCACTAGAGAGGCGCAGGTGGAATCTGCTGTCTGGTTCAGCTGGTGAGACCAACTGACAGACTTCGCTTGTGTCACGGAAACGGGTTTCCGATAAGCAGCAGATATCAATTCCTAACGTCTCAAGCGTTCGTGCAAGGCCGGCCTGTTGTCCCGGTTGTAGCAAGGTCCGAACGTTAAACGAAGCTAACCTAAATGAAACCCGCGGGCGTAGAAGAGTTGCAGCAATCGACGGCTGTCTAGACGGCATGAGTCGTACATCAGGTAGAGAGAGCGAATCGGGGATGGTAACATGTGGAGAAGAAGCAATAGAAGCAATAGAGGAGATAGAGGTAGGAATTTCTAGTGCTATTATTGTCATTGTTTGGGTGTGGGCGTGATACTACCCGGTTGCCCAGGCCGAAGTAGAGGAGTTGATCTTGAGGACTCCCACCTCAAGCCTTTGGCCCGAAAGCCTAACCCGCAAGGCAGCGGAGCGAGATTAAGGATCGCACCTATCGGGGCCGGATACTGTAGGTACAGTTCACAAGCCATTCGCGAGGTAGAGACCAAGCAGGGACTACCGACATCATCCCAACCAGTCGAGCCGGTGATCCTTGCGGATTCATACGCCTCTTCTGGTATACCATGTCCGCGAGGGACAAGGAGACTGTGTTTGTCTGGCTTCTCACCATTGACCAACCTGGTATGAGTAACTCTGAAGATGCCACGAAGACATCACCCAGTATAGCTCAATGGATCATCGAGGCACGCAAGCCGCTGCACCACGTCAAGGTCCAGTATCGGCGCAAAACTTTGCCTTGATAATAGAAACTATCAAGAGACGCAATAGCTAGGTTAATTTTCATACTCGACACCGAGCTAGTAAATACGCGTCGATCACCGCAGTCTGGGGTACCTTGAACCAAATTTGTGTTATGCTAAAGAGGATTAAACTCCATGTCATACGGTTGCGTACAAATTGATCTCAGCCTTAAGGTCAAGATTTTGATCACAAAAACGTGCTTACACTATCCTTCTTTTCTGAGAACACTCATTCGCTTGACATAATCACCATGGACAGCGTAACATCTGTAGCAAGTATCGAGTGCTCAACTGTCATGCAACCATGACACGTTAAAAAACTAAAAAGATTGGAAAAGGTGGAACCAAAAAGCAGACTGAACATACAGAAGATCAACCACAATAGAATGAGGGGACTACAATCCGAATCAAAAACACATTGAATTAGGTATTGTGAATAGTACGGCGACATCAGCCTTACAACTTCCTCGTGGCATTCACTGTCATGTATCATAACAAAAAACTTTTTTTGCTCTACGATTAACAGCTGACATGAATTCAATCTAAACAAGCCGCCATTAAACACGAAGTTTATCCAGATTACTGAGAGTAACCAAACCACTGCAGTCTTTCGGCCTCGAACACATAAGACTCATCGCCCCAACTGCAGCTAGTTTAAAAGAAAAAGGCTTCATTTGTATGTACTGATGTATGAAAGCACACAGCCTGGTCCAGCAAAGTGCCGACAGTCAGAGACTGTACGTGGGCGATATTACTGTCAGGTTGCCCAGGCCTAGACAGATATGAGGGGGAATACAAATGGTAGTGAGACTCCGGCGTGTTTCAGCATGCAGCTCACTACCGTTGGCCAATCAATTTAGCACGATGTTAGCCGTACAGCACAGAAATGCTGCACGATTGCACATCCATCCTATTACTGAGAAATCATGTATTATATAAATATGATTATTAATAAAATTCGAAATTATATTTAAGGTGCAATTGGATTGACGGCTATCCTCATAAAATACACCGTGTATCGCAGCTTTATGGTTTCGGCTAGTCGCCGACTGGTTATGGCTTTCCTATGCAGTCACAATTGTCATGAAGCACAGCTTTCAGCCCAGTCAGAATGTCCAGCAACATGCAGCTGCTTGTGGACGTGCGTTAGCTTGAGAAATCCATCCGAGAGTCTTTAGCTGAAAAAATGACCCAATGGCAGTGGGCTGAGACCGACTTCATCTCACTACTATCAAATAGCCTTCCTGATATGAGTCTCTGACGACGACAGAAAGGCACAGCCAAGTATATCATAGCACGCAAACTACCCTACCATGCTTACGATACCGACATTTATCTGCGGAGGCTACGGGAAATTACAGAGTTATCAATTTATGTACCAAAATAAAGGGTAGCGTTAGGCTCAGCGGGGATAAATTCGTACCTCGGTGGGTTTCGAAAAATCTGCCCGACGGTTTTTCGCAATATGGTTGCAAAGCGGTCACTGGCACCAATAGAGATTTTGTATCATCTTTTCTGGCCACATAAGTGTGCCACCGGCAGTGAGCTGCATGCGAACCATGCTGAAATCTCACTGCCATTTCTGTTTTCCTTTATCTAAGCCTGGGAAACCTGACAGTAACTATGACTGCCACCTTTCTCCTAAACAATGCTTATGATTTTATACAAATGTGTTATACCTTTCGACGATAAACGGCAATATCGAGCATCAGCTGTTCGATTCTTGTCGCACGTCAATAGCTTATTACAATTAATCTAGGGATGTTTGCTTCGTCTCACTATGTTAGCTCTCGCGTTATGTGCATTGCCATTACGAAGACCGATCAAACAATCTCCACCTACTTGCTGGTTTGCTATTGTAAGTCAGAATTCAAATTGGTCTGTCGAAAATTACGCCATTAGACTCTGGACAACGATGAAAATGTACTTTAGCTTCATGAAAAGCCGCACCCATCTAATAAGTGATACAAAAGCCGATCGTGCAAACTGCTTAATAAATAAGATGTATTATCTGAACAAGTATCGGGGCATTTTGGGCAAGGGTTCATCCGCATCGGCATGCGAATCTGCCGGGGATACGCATTTCGCATCTTGCTTCGACAACTCTTCATATTCCATTTTTCGTTTCGAAAAACTAGTATCATGGAAAAGCCGGCGATCGACAGATGCGATACGATGGAATTTGTACTGCCTGGTAGATATATGAATCGGTCGAAATTCTACGTGTTTGGATGTTGGCGAGAACGAAGTAAAACTTTCGATTTTGTAGACAGGTAAATTTTTGAGGCTTTCGCACATTTCTCCGATTCTGTAAATGAATAATTAAACAAAAATTAGCATTTGTAGACGGGTAATTTT
>JACCGJ010018328.1:0-13346 GCA_013407085.1 Atriophallophorus winterbourni | reverse complement strand
GCAGCATTTCTGTGCTGTGCGGCTAACATCGTGCTAAATTGATTGGCCAACGGTAGTGAGCTGCATGCGAGTACACGCTGGAGTCTCACTACAATTTCTATTTCTGTCCCCCCCCCTCATATCTGTCTAGGCCTGGGCAACCTGACAGTATCTCAGCCCACGTGCAGTCTCTGACTGTGCGGTACTTTGCCTGGATCAGGCTTGTGCTTTCATACATACATACATACTGCATACATACATACATATGCATACATACATACATGCATACATACATACATACATGCACGCATACATACATACATGCACACATACATACATGCATACATACTGCATACATACATACATATGCATACATACATACATACATACATACATGCACACATATGTACATTTTTTCGTCTGTCGAACTTTCAAACCCTGCCCTAGTTTCATACCGCCGTTTGTCATACAGATTCGTTTTTTTTACGTTTTACCGTCTCTAGCCACTGCTGATGAGATTAATCTCTGGTTATTTAATACGTCGTATCCTCCATAGTGTTAAGCCAAGTATCTACTGTCTCCACTTGATGGCATCAAACAGCCAGAAACCCGTTGTGATGTGAGCGTCCAAGTCGCCTGTTAATTATTCCATCATTGCTTTCCTTGTTTCTTCAGTCTGACAAACCGATCGCTTACAAATTGGAATTGAAACTCCCATTCCCGGTGGACGATGCCAAAGGAAGCGCGAAATTCGACAAAGCCACTTGTCAACTACACGTCACCATTCCCGTCACCAAGACCAGTGAAACTCCCGTTGCTCCCCCCGAGGTGAAGGCAAAGTCTAAGCGGAAGCATCGGAAACGAAATCGTCGTCGTTCGGTGAATCAGGAGACGCCCGAAAGTGAATCCCCTTTGTCTACCGAGTCTTGTGTAAAGACGGAGGAAGTAGAGGATAGTGAGTCATCCACTCTCGGCAAATCTCAACCGGATGATGAGTCAGTGAAGACTGCGACTGTGAATCAAGATTTGTCTGTATCCGGTGGGGCGGGTTCATCTTCGATACCCATCAGTTACGTTCCGATCAGCAATTTGTTTGTGGCCAAAGAGCGGTAAGTGTTGACACACTTCTGGGGTTTTACTTTGGATGTCTTCCAACTGGAGTATCCGTAATGTTCTAGATACTGAACGTTCGATGACTGTGCGATCATGTAGTTCTTGTGTGCTATACCGTTACCAATGTGCTGTATTGATTCGGACGAGAGTATTGAGCTGCATCCGGAAACACACTGGAGTCTCATTACTATTTCCTGGGCAACCTGACACGATCTGTGCCCAAGGGCGATGTATGGCTGAGCGGCATTTTACTTACTTACTTATGTGCGACTATCTCCTCCTGGAGGATGAGGCGGCTTCCATTAAGGCTTTTGGGAATTTGGATACAAAGCGGCGTCCCCAGCACCACTCGGCGTTTGTTCGAGTCAGCTTCTCTAGCGTTTGCACAACCAAGTTGCCAGAAAGAGGTGGTGTGCACCAACTACCCGTCTACGAGACTCTGCTCCAGATTTTTCCTCAAGGTTTTCTCCCGGGTAACCCACTAGGCAGTACAGGTTTATAATCAGGGTTTTCCTTCCCATAGATGAAATGCCCACCCAGGCTAACGAGCTACATCTGCCTGAAGCAAACTGGTTTTCAGGCACCAGTCACTTGCCCTCGCTCCTTCTCCTGTTGGTAGATGCAGTTCCGCCGGTCTCGAGGAGCCACTCGTGCAGGCCAGAAGCTGGATTTAGTTGTCAGAGGGTATTTTAGACGCGCGCCATATGGGAGCATTTTATAAACAGAGGGAGCTTATCCTCACTGTCACCCATTGGAACTCATTCTCGCTGATGACCGTATCACTCTAATAACAGTCTCACGAACGCAGATAAACTATTCTCCCCCTTTTAGGTATATTCGGTCAATGCCACCTTTCTACTGTATTGACCTTATAGTAGAAACACGTAACAACAATACATTTCAAAACACGTCACACTCCCCCTCTCACCTTTCAGTCGCTTGGCGCCGGTTCGCTTCCGTCAAGACCCCTTCTCTTTATCCGTCCTGCTCTCTGTCCGTGGTATTGTGCCCGAATCAATTCAAGTCAATTGGGCGATCCGTCCCGTCGAGGATGGTGTCGAAATCTCCCCGTCGTCGGACATGCCTCAAGCTTCGTCGTCGTTCCTAGTCCTAATCAACTTTTCCAGTCGAGGATCTGGAGGCTGTACGATGGATTGGGGCATCGTGCTATGCTACCCGTCGTGTTTCATCGACCATGTGACGACGGACGGTGTTGAAGCCTCACCTGCACCCGAGGAGGCGAAACATTATTCCTGTTTCTATCGACAAGATCCGCCAAAGATTGTGAGTGCCGCGTTCTCCGCCACGAACGGTGTCCTGGTGTTCGCGAAACCGTCAGCACTGTCTGCTTCGGAACCTCGTGGTTTGAGGAACGGTTGGTGGACCTCCATCGCGATCGGACGCACGCTGAATGCCGGGATGCAGGTGGGTGACACTCGATCTATCTATCTTCTATCTATCTATTTATCTATCTATCTATCTATCTATCTATCTATCTATCTATCTATCTATCTATCTATCTATCTATCTATCTATCTATCTATCTATCTATCATCTATCTATCTATCTATCTATCTCTCTATCTATCTATCTATCTATCTATCTATCTATCTATCTATCTATCTATCTATCATCTATCTATCTATCTATCTATCTATCTATCTATCTATCTATCTATCCCTCTATCTATCTATCTATCTATCTATCTACTTATCTATCTATCTACTTATCTATCTATCTATCTATCTATCTATCTATCTATCTATCTATCTATCTATCTATCTATCTATCTATCTATCTATCTATCTATCTATCTATCTATCTATCTATCTATCTATCTATCTATCTATCTATCTATCTATCTATCCATCTATCTATCTATCTATCTATCTACAGTGGAACCGGGGTACAACGAATCGCTGGGGAGAGAGTAAAATGTTCGTTAAAAGCGGAATTCGTTGCAACTAAAACGCATTGTCAGGCATGTGATTTTGAAGCCGTTTTTCTGTACACGTGTAAACAATAAAGAAGTGAAGAAGGTCTTCATCATCATCATCATCATCATCATCAAAGACAGCAATACACCGGTAGCACGTACTGAAAGCTTAACTGCCATACAACCATGAAAAATTGAAGTCCTAATAGATGGGTAAGGGTGGGACTTAAATTGCTACGGCTTCTATAGATGAGTAAGCACAAACAAACTGGGGAGAGGTGCCTACACCTCGAATGGAACATACATTCAAATAAGTTTCGTGAACGAGTAGAGCGACATCAGCACGGCGGAAGAAGGTCTTACCGTTGTGTGTTTCTGCATGCGTGTAATCCATTTAATGAATAGATGATGCCACAGCACACAGATCACAACATTAAATCCAAGTTCATGTTAATAATAGTAAATTTATTCTAAAACGAAGTAGTAAAAAACATCTTGCACACACACCGTC
The DNA here is from genome assembly GCA_013407085.1 of Atriophallophorus winterbourni. Lineage (NCBI taxonomy): Eukaryota > Metazoa > Platyhelminthes > Trematoda > Plagiorchiida > Microphallidae > Atriophallophorus > Atriophallophorus winterbourni. Next base: position 9,807 of record JACCGJ010018328.1, on the reverse strand, counting down.
AGTGCGAGTTCGTTGTTTGTATGAACATTATTCAACAAGCATAGCTGTCGGGATCGTCTACAGTGTTCGTAAAAGGCGAGATTCGTGACGAACAGATTCGTTGTACGAATGTTTGAAATAGTCTTACAAAGAAGGAATTTATTTGGGAAATTATGGGGTGTTCGTTCAACCCAAGAATTCGTTGAAAACGAATATATATTGCACAATCTGATACAGATATGGAGTCGTTCAACAGAAACAATGAAATGTACAAAGCGAGTAGGGGTACAAATCGGGTAGAAACAGTGAGAAGAGAACAGTTGATAATTTTTTCCATTTACACACTTCTCAAATAGCTTCTGACAACCAAGTCTAGCTTCTAACCTGCACGAGTGGCTCCCCGAGCCCAGCAGAACTGATTCTACTAACAGGAGAAGGGGCGAGGGCGAGTGACTAGCGCCTGAAACCAGTTTGCTTCGGGCAGATGTAGCTCGTTAACCTGGGAGGGCATTTTATCTAAGGGAAGGAAAACCCTGATTTTAAACCTCTGCTGCCTCACGGGAAAGGCTTCGGGAGAAAAGCCTGTGGAAAAATCTGGAACGGTTAGTTGGTGCACCCCACCTCTTTCTGACAACTCCCTGCTGAATTGCAGGTTGCACTTGGTTGTGCAAAGGCTAGCGAGGCTGACTCGAACAAACGCCGAGTGGTGCTTGGGACGCCTCTTTGTGTCGAAATTCCCAATAATATTCATTGAAGCCGACTCATCCTCCAGAAGGAGATGGTCGCACAAAAGTAAAACGTATTCGGTGGTTGGTCTGTCTACTCTGTGCCCATTCGTTTTATCCCCATATCTCAATCGATACATACCCTTTGATTTTGGTTCCCTCAGATTGCCCAAGTTACTTTTCTGTGTTTATCATGGAGCTTTTCAATGACCACTGGAAATTGTTTGTGGCGGAAATCACACCCCCTATGTTTTGATGAGCTTGCTTGGCGCAAGGAGTCACAAGCTCGGATTGAAGACCTAGGTCATAGACTCTGTGTTTGCGAAGGTGCCGTCGCCTTGACTAGACGCTATGTATGTATGAAATCACAAGCTTCACTCATGCACAGTGTAGTACAATCATTGACTGAGATACTGTTGACATCACCTAGTGCAGGAGGCATTTCTTCGGGGTTTGGTGTCCTTTCGCCTACTCTGTCTACTTTGCGCATATTCACTTTTGAAAAGACGTTTATTTTCCCTAAAAACTCAATATCTTTAAAGGTATTACAACTCTATGTCAACATTGATTTGAAATATTTGGCGCGAAAACCATGATTATAATTTGATCATTACGTTTATAATTTGATCATTGTCGCATATTTTCGCCCTTTATTCTCATTGGTCCATCGAGTCCTTGACGCGGTTTTAATGTGCTGTTTCCCAAAGTTATTCCCTTTTACATTCTAAGCCTATATATATGAATGAGTAAACCATGTTTGTTATTATTGGAAGTGAGCTGCCATAGGAACTTCTCTGAAGCCTTGGTCTTCTCTCTCAATAGTCGGTTGGGCAATATCGTGGGAAGCATATCCGGGTGCATTATTAGCTCCATATCGTGAACGTAACAGGTGTCCCTTCACCTACTCTGTCTATTTTGCGCATATTCATTTTTGAAACCTCGATCCATACATAAACCTTTGCATTTTTATCCAATCATAGAATGGGCCACCATTGGGTATCCCCAGCCTATCTGAATGGTTTCCACCTGATCTGTTTCAGGAGTGTCCCTTCAGTGGTGTGGAGAATTGTCTCTTCAGCCAACCCGAACCTTCACGATTCGACTCCTCTAACGGCCACGGTAACCTCACGACTTTTACGGTCACTTCAATCTCCGTGGATCAATGCGCTATTGACTGGTTCCCTGGAAATCCTGACGCTGTGAAAAATGTCCCGACCAATGCTCCGCTACCGCTCAAGTCCCCTGGGGTGCTTGGACAGCGGAGAGAGAATATTGAGGGATCGGTTCAACTAAAGGGAATTCTGAAACAACGATCGTACTCAGGTTAGTGTACGCGTGGGATCCTCATCAGTCCATCAGTCGTTTTACTATGATTATCCTGATGATATCTATGTTGTCAGATTGGCCAAAGGTAGTGAGCTGCATGCTGAAACAGGCTGGAGTCTCACTTCCTTTTTCTTTCTCATATCTGTCTAGGCCTGGGCAACCTGACAGTATCTTAGCCCACTTGCAGTCTCTGACTGTGCGGCACTTTGCCTAGATCAGGCTTGTGCTTTCATTTGCACCTAACAAGTCTGAAACACTTATCCCAAATCTATCTGTGTGTGATGTCAATCTAGAGCCGGTTGATTTTTTCGTTTACCTCAGCGGGTGTATCGCTGCTGGCGGTTAGGTCGATGACGAGATCTCCCTGCGTGTACGCAAAGCGGGTGCAACGTTTGCCACTTGTGGCGTCGCCGCGATGTTTCACTCCATACTAAAGGCCGAGTGTACAACGCAGTCTTGCTCCTCTATGGCTGCAAAACCTGGTCTATCCGAGCGGAAGATGCCTGTCGGCTTTCTGTTTTTGATACCCGTTGCTTGCGTAGGATTGCTCGCATTCGGTAGCAGCATCGTGTTACAAATATAGATGTCTGCAATCGAATGTTCGGGCCAAGAGGCCACGGACTAATAGAAATGCTGATGCTTGCTCGTTTGCGATGGTTTGGACATGTTTTAAGAATGCCTCCTCACCGTTTACCGTAGCGCGCCTTATTCGCAGAGCCTAACAGAAGCTGGGAGAAAAGATCGGGTGGCCAGTCCATGACGTGGCGCGTTGGGATAAAGAAATTCACCGTAGCGCTAGGCTCAGTTGGGCCTGGGTGAGGTCCAAAAGCTCCACCTAATAGTTGGCTGGAAACCTTACGAGATGTGGCTGCAAACCGAAGTCAGTGGAGGCAGTGTATTTTATTATGTGTTCATAATTTTTTGTCCTGTACCATTGTATTATACTTGATACAATGGAAGAAGAAAAACTCAAACTACAAATACAAGCTGCTTCTTGCGCATCTGCATATTCCGCTTGTCCGCTTTCGTGTTTTTACGTATTTGTTTGTTTGCTTTATCTGTTTCTTGTTGCTGCTTGATGAAGATGATAATTGTGGTGATGTTAAGGATGATGATGATGAGGAGTGGTGGTGATGATGACGATATGTGTTTGACCCTTCGCATTGCTTGTGTGGTGCAACACGTGAAATCTTACCTCAATGTTCATCGCCAGATGCGATCTTCACGTCGGGATTCGCGTAAGAAGATGCGATTCGCCCATCTTCGACTTACCCGTCGATTATGCAAGGTGCAATCTAGTCTGGTGATGCTTCAATTGTGTAAAAACCAATGAGTGGTCAGTGTCGTAATCTGCGCTTTGGTATGATTTTGTGAGGGTATGTTTTTTCACTTAGTACGCTTAACGAGGATAAGATCAAGATGAGACCGAGGATGTTTCCTTGAGGCTTGAAGCTGTGGGTTTTGTTTGAAAAGAGCTGTTAGTTACACAAAGACTAAACTATGAGCATCGTTCCATTTCGCGTTGTTCTACCAACGCTTAACCTTCCGAGACAATTTTCGCCAAGTCTCGTGATCTGCATCAACTCTGACATTGAAATCACCCAATATCATCACTCCGTTTTTTCAGCAGCATGTTAAAAATTTGGGTTAAAAATCTTTTTGTTCTGGAAGAACTATCATCCGAGCCCACGTATATCGCGGTTACTAGTAGGCAGCTGCCATCGCCGATACGAATAGAATTAAAAGCGGGTCATCGAAGACGAGCATTTGTAACCGTATAAACTAGCAGAAATACACCACTGACCGGGTAACGCTTCATTGAACTTCTTCCTACGTCGAAGGCCTTTCTTCCAATATACTGTCGTGAGCGGAAATGCCACCGATTTGTAGCCGATCCAGCTGTCGTTTCTCGCGTCACACTGAAAACTTGTTGTTTTTATATCATTGTAAACACGTTTTCGAGAAAAAAACGTATTCTTGCGCGGACGCTGAGCGCCAAAACCATATTATATTATGTGTATTTGCGGCAGTTTTTCGATTTTGGTGATGATTCTAAACCATCTTGGAACCTCTTGGATTCTCGACCGATCATTTTAAACGAGTATAAATTTTGTAGTGATTTGTACTTGCTCGAGATGTGAGCATGCTTAAAGCCCTAGTGAACATGCCTTGTAGATCAGTGATGAAATATGTATGAAACCACAAACCTCGTCCAGGCAAGGTGCCGCACGTAGACTAAGATAATGTCAAGTTGCACCGGCCTAGACGGCATTCAGCGATTGTTTACAGTGGTGTGAGTTTCACTGCCTTACAATAAAGTATCGTTCTACCCGTTGTGTGCGCACGCCACCATTCTTGTCTTCGAAGTCACCTTGCGATTTCTCAAGCTGAATAAGCAAAAATGTGTTTTGTGATGCTCTTTTCGTTTCGTCGCAACAAACTGGACAGATGGTTTAAGCAGACAATTAACTCTGTTGGAGCCTTCGCTGCTGTGGTTTTTCACGTTCTCAGCCATCTGCTTGACTTCCGCTAGATCGAATATCATTTTTGCCTCGGCCTGACTGTGCATGAGAATCTAAATCTATATCGCGCTGAGACTGGACCTTAACGTGGTGCGATGGTTTGTGTACCTTCATGACCCATTGAGCTATACTGGGTGGTGTCTTTTGGTGCCAGCAGAGCTACTCATACCAGGAAGGTCGATGGATAGAGGTCAGACAAACTCAGTCTCAAGCCACTGCCTTGTGGTTCAGGCTTTTTAGCCAAAGGCTCCGGGTGGGGCCCCCTAAGCTAACCCCCTACTTCGGTCTGGGCAAACGGGTAGTATCACGCCCACAAGCAATTATGAAAATAAAGGTAAAAATGACAGATCCCGTGCTCTCGCGCTCTCTGCTCTCAAGCTCTTTGCTCTCTGCTCAAAATGCTTTACATGATCTCACACTGCATGCAAACTTTTCCAATAACTGTTTTCCGTTTTGTGGTTCCTTGGTTAGCCCTGACAGAAGTGCAGCTTGTTCATCGAGGTTTCCAAATTCAGCTACTTCGAATATTTTGCCTGCTTCGAATGCCTCCAGAGCGTTCTTCCGCCCGCGCGTACCATTCAAATTAGCGGCGTTTAATGTACGGACTTTAGCTAGCATCGGACAGCAGGCAGCCTTGGCTCGCACGCTTGATAGCCTCGACGTCGATGTGTGCTGTTTGTCGGAAACACGCATGCATAACTCTAGAACAGTTACACGATTGTCTGACCCTTCGAACTTACGTAAGTCCCACTATCTACGTTTGTCCACTGATGACGATGCCATGGTATCTGGTCAAGCTGGTGTCGGAATCGTCTTGAGTGAGCGAGCTGAGGTCGCACTGTTAGACTGGATCCCAGTCGACAGTCGCCTTTGTGCAGTAAGACTACAGGGTTCGTGCAAAAAAGGCCGATTTCGCAATCCATCCCGCAACCTGTTTGTGGTTGCTGCCTATGCACCGACTAATTGTAGCTCTGAACTTGACAAGGATGAGTTTTATAGAACATTACAAGAACTCATTAGACTTGCATCGAGGAGTGACATCGTTGTCTTAGCTGGAGACATGAATGCAGGTGTCCAAAACTGGGCGTCTATCTTTAAACGAGCATTTCATAGGTGGAAGGTTTAGTCTCGGCGAAAGTTTGTTTAGCCTGTGCTCAGTGCACAGACTCTACACTAACTTCCGCAATTCGAAGCGTCACTGCTCCATCGGCGGCCTTGTTCACGCAAATTGACCATATTGCTATCAGCTACTCGTGTCGATGGAGTGTGCAAGATCGCAGTTCCTACTGGGGCTCCTGTCTAAAGTCAGATCGTGCGTTAGTCTGTGCTAAGCTCTCGATGTGTTTGGGCGGGGGGGCAACGTAGAAATGTTCAAGGCAGCTGGACGTTGCCAAGCGAAATGATCTCCCGTTTCTCAGGGAGTTTCGGGCCAATTTAAGTTTGCGTCTTTCTGGAGTTCCCATAGATTTGCTCTGGAAAATGATCATTTTATTCCCCATCTCTCTGGTGTTTCATTGATCCAGGAGCTAACAAACACATCCACTGTTCCTCTGGTTGATCATTATTGTTTCCTTGATGTCTTCCAAGTCTGCCTTCGAGAGCGAAGTGTTCTCACGTCGAAGGGTCCTGTATACATGGAAGCACAAGCCTGATCCAGGCAAAGTGCCTCACATTCAGAAACCTCACGTGGGCTAAGATACTGTCAAGTTGTCCAGGTCTAGACAGATGTCAGGAAGTCAGAGTACAGCCTGTTTCAGCATGCAGCTCACTACCTCTGTCCAATCAATTTAGCACGATGTTAGCCGCCCAGCTCAAACTACTGCACGATTACACACCTCCCTAGCTCTTTAAGAAAAGTCTTTTCACTACGATCTACCCAAAGGTCGGATTTCAGAATTCACCTTATTTGAATGGTTCGTTTCCCGTTCGGATTCAGTCAGCGTAGGCACTGTCTCTGTCCGGAACATGCTCCGATGGTCATCCATTGTTCATCCATGATCTGTACCGTAAACGGAGACATCCATCTTCATTGGAGTATTGCGTGTGTGGTCACCTGGGATACACTAGGGTATATCGTCGAGATTTATTAAGGATCACGTCACATTCGCCACTTTGAATGGATGGTGTTGTCCTCCTTTGATCGATGTCGACCATCCTCAAAGCGAATGACGGGCTCATGCTCCAGCGCGTTTCAGCTCACTAAAATGTCTGACTCGGGTGGAACAGTGCTCACAGCGATAGTAAATACTCGTCTAATCAGTGTCGATTGCACGTTGACGGCATAATCTACACTCAGTGCCCGAGAGCGGTCTCCGCTCTTCCCGAGCGTGGAGATGACGCCTTACGCAGTGCCTCTCAAATGAGTGGTTCAGACTGGAGACTTCGTTATGAGACCCAACGTTACTGGAGCTGCACTCTTGAGATATCATCGCCGACATGATTACACCGGTGACAAGTACCAGATGCCTCACTACCTTACTTGTTACTTTTGTGTGACTATCTCCTCCAGGAGGATGAGTCGGCTTCAATGAAGATTCTTCAGTATTTGGTTACAGCACCACTTGGCTTTTGTTCGAGTCAGCTTCTCTAGACTTTGCATAACCAAGTGCGACCTTCAAGGCAGCAGGGAGTTGCCAGAAAGAGGTGATGTGCACCAACTAACCATGTATGAGACTCTGCTCTAGATTTTTCCTCAGGGTATCCTGCAAGGCAGCGGGTTTACCTTCCCTCCTAGGCTAACGAGCTCCATCTGCCCGAAGCAAACTGGTTTTCAGGCGCCAGTCACTCGCCCTCGCCCCTTCTCCTGTTGGTAGAAGCAGTTCTGCCCGGTCCTGGGAGCCACTCGTGCAGGCCAGAAGCTGGACTTGGTTGTCATAGGCTATTTGAGACGCGTGCCATATTGGAGCATTTTATAAACAGTGGGAGCTTATCCCCACTGCCACCCACGGCTATGACAACCATTGGAACCATACAACCGTGACACAAGTTGAGTAACATCCCCACGACATGTGCCTTGTCCCTTTCCCAATAAGCGTTCCTCGTCACTCCACCTGACAGCACACTCCTTTTCGCGTTGTAGAATCCAGCGGTGACGAACAAACGGCCACCATCGGTTCCCTACGTGACGCGGGCCTCGCCGACATCAAACTCGATCACTTGTCCTCCGACGAATTCCCCACGGCGAGCAGTCAGGACGAGGACGATGGGACAACCTCACGAGCGGCAACCAAAGGCAAACTGTACATCCGACGATGCGTCTCGAACGAGAAGTTGTGTGGGGTGCACAAATACGATGATGATGCGGAGGCCACTTATCCGATTCGCCGACGGCAGCGTAGACGTTCGGTGAATTTCTCCACGTGCGATCAGCAGGTTGCCTACTCTCCCCGAGACACGGTGGATGCGTTTCATAACGCGTTGGCTAACCGGCGGTAAGTTGTCTGGTCTTCAGTGTTCACGGGTTACGAGTTGTTGTTGATCATGATTGTTTTAATGCTCCACATCTTTTCGATTGGGTTGTGATAAATCCTCTCGAGCAGCTTGATGTCCTTTTGTAGCCATGGTGCCCAAGCTTGCACTGAGTTAATATACGTATTTATGAGCATAGGAAAAATGTCCGAAAATACGCCTAAGCATACCTAGCATGCGGCTAGCTCGGTTGTACACTGCTTCGCATTGCATGCTATTCTTAAGATTTCCACTAATCCATACACCGAGGTCTTTTTCTTTGGTTGTCCATTCAAGTTGGTTTGATCCAAGGTTGTATGAGAATGGGAAATCTTTGCCTATTTGCAACATTTTACACTTTCGGAAGTTGAACGGAAGCTTCTTCCGCTCTGACCAGCTGTTCAATGTATTCAAATCGCTTTGTAAGCGCAAACAGTCCACAATTGACGTAATTCGCATCCAACGTTTAGCATCATCCGCAAAGAGAACCATTTTGGCTGCGACAAGTTTCGGAAGGTTGTTGATGTAGACCAAAAAGAGAACCGGACCCAATACCGAACCTTGTGTGACAGCTCTAGTGGCTTCGATTTTCCTAGATATCAGACCATCGATACGTACAGTTGCTTTGCGATCAAGAAGGTAACTTCTCAGTCAGGTAAGAAGGCACCCATTAATACCAACATCGTGCAGCTTGCGCAGGAGTATAGAATGGTCCACAAAAGGGTGTTTTGTTTGTTTGTATTTGTACCGGCGAGGCGAGTAGTATGACTAAACAGTACGATTCGGTCATTACAATCTCTCCCGCAGCGCTCTCAGCGATCGGTTTCACTTGCACGCCGACTGCGTAATCTAGGTTCCTCCGTATTTGCTCTTACCCAGTTTGCAGATGAGGATTAACGCAGTGCCTCCATAGAGTGAGCGGTCAAGAGCATGTTCTTTCCAACTCGTAGCGTTAATGTCAAGAGCCTAATCTTACTGTCTCCACCGGATGACGGCAAACAGCCAGAAACCGGTTTCAGTAAGTGCGGGGGATGTGAGCAACACATATCTCTTTTGCAACCGTGCGGCCGCTGAATGTCTTCTCGCATTGCGGAAGAGATTTCTAGAGTATGATGAGATTACATTCACCACGCCTTACTAGAAGGCCTTACTAGAAGGCTTCCGTCGTAAGTGCGGTACTCTCTGTCTCTGCGAATAGAAAACCGATAACGATTGTTAGAATGTGAACGGTTGTTGGCGATTAGAATTGGGTTCTGTGCTGCTCGGAAAGCCTTTGTGTTATCAATTTGCTTTGGTGCTTACATACCCCGCACTGCCACACTACCGGTTTCTAGCTGGTTGCCGTCATCATGGGGAGACAGTAATATCAGGTTCAGTGAGCCTTGAAACAGTGGATTAGTGGTGAACAAGGTCTGGGGGCAAACCCTGACCAGTAATATCGCCCATGGGCATTCTCTGACTGTGCGCAACTTTGCCTGGATCGGGCTGTGCTTTCAATACCATGCCAACTCACTGATCCTGTTCTTACACTGTCTCCGCCTGATGACGGCACACAGCCAGAAACCGTTAGTGGAGTGTAAGGGGTGGGGGATGTGAGCACACACATTCTTTGGTCTCCCATCAGTGCCTGGGGCGGTTGGCCAGGAAGCACTGTGGGTTTCAACCTCGTGGTTCGTGTACGAACCCTATCCAACAGTGACTTTTCAAATTTTGACTTTGGTTTTTTGCCATGTTTCCCTCATCTTCGCTTCGCGTGATTTACCATCTCGATTGGTTTTTATCCAGAAATAAGCACGTCGTCGTGAGAC
>JACCGJ010018325.1:0-35270 GCA_013407085.1 Atriophallophorus winterbourni | reverse complement strand
GAAAGAAACAAGAGGAATTCCAAAGCTCGGCAGCTGCAAATGTTTCCGGTTGTTGGCTTTTCAAAAATAAAGAACCATCTGCTCGTTGTGTGCATTTTCAAATGAAAGCGCAACACTGGCGAGTGTATTCGAGGAGGAAATGGAATCGGTTGATGGGAGAAGAGCCAGAGCGAAGATATATTGCGGGCAATAGAATCGCCGAATATAGATATTCGACACAGAGCACTGTTTGGATTAACTCGCTCACCGAACGTCATTATGGATACAGCTGCGCGGACGTATTCTAAGACGGAAACTATGTTTTCAAGCCAGGGAAACCGTACCTATATTCTCCATGAATTTAAGGATTTTACAACAACACCCGAAGACAATTTCATGTTGTTTGTACTAATGACGTGAGGACGTATGATCAGGATCCGCATGTCTTAAAGCAATGGAGAAACAAGGATTGAGTTGAGTTTCGGAAAGTCGTCAAAGCTACACAGCGCTAAAGAAAAGCCATCCGCTTCTCATTGGATTTAGGAATGCTACAACGAAGATCATGGTGGTCAATTTTGGACACCATTACACTAGGAGCAACACTGTCATTCTACGCTACAATACAACCTCAACTCGAGAACTGAAGCAAACAGGAAACTACTTCCTTTTATATACCAAGCAAGCCACGAAAGTCAGCTGCGTAAATGTTTTCCCCACAAAATACAAACGAGTTGTTTTTTATTTAGAACTAAATGTAACAACAACGAATAATTCTCACATTGGTCAATTGTGCTTTTATTTATACGTTAAATTGCTTGCACCATTGTCTCCACAAACAATGGAGATTTTGAATGAACATGTTTAAACAGACCAGAACGATTGAAAAGAAAATTCGTCCCGTTGCCAAGTACACGAGCGTGCCTCCCATAGACTCAAACGAGCGAACAAACCCGTATTCTATGCAGCTGACAAACACAGAATCATGATTGCATGTGAAATTGTTCAGCAACAGTGTGCTGCACAAATAACGTGCTACAATGATTTGCCACCGGTACTGAGCTGCATGTGGGGGAGTCTCAACACCATTTTCATTTCTTATACCTATTTTGACCTGGACAATCTGACAGTATCTTACCCCACCTACAATCTAAGACACTTTGCCTGAATAAGGCTGGTGATTTCACACATATAGTACCAGTTTCCGGAGATGTCAATATATATGCATCTTTGGGATTGTGAACTCATCCTCGATACGTTCATTCCTCTTAACGACGCGACATTAAATATCTAAAGCTAGCTTAGCACAACAGGACGCCAATAGACGAGGTTTGTTTGTTTTGTGCGACTATCTCCCCCATGGAGGATGAGTCGGCTTCAATGAAGATTCTTGGGAATTTGGGTACAAAGCGGCGTCCCCAGCACCACTCGGCGTTTGTTCGAGTCAGCAGGGAGTTGCCAGAAAGAAGTGGTGTGCACCAACTAACCGTCTGCCAGACACTGTTTCAGATTTTTCCTCAGGGTATTCTCCCGAAGCCGTTCACGCGATCGGGTATCCGCAAGGCAGCGGAGGTTTAAAATCAGGGTTTTCCTTCCCTTCAATGAAATGCCATTACAGTGAAACGGGCTACATCTGACCGAAGCAAACTGGTATTCAGGCGCCAGTCACTCGCCCTAGCCCCTTCTCTTGTTGGTAAAAGCAGTTCCGCCAAGCTCGGGGAGTCACCCGTGCAGGCCAGAAGCTGGACTTGGTTGTCCGAGGCTATTTGATACGCATGCCATATGGGAGCATTTTATAAACAGTGGGAGCTTATCCCCACTGCCACCCCCGGCGATGACAACCTTTGGAATAGACGAGGTAACGCTTCAGCGGCATGAACAACACTGCACCAATGAGAACAATCTAGGACGTAGTACGACATCAATCGAAAAGACAACGCATAATAAATAGCGTGTAAGAATGCGTAATCAAACGATGAATATCAAGTGCATAAGCATTTTCGCGATGCAGTCAATAAAATCGCGCAAAGTATGATGAATGTCAAATGGAAGCGAACGGTTGACAGTAATGCAAAAAGTTGAATCGTAGAGAAAAGATCACACTTTCGCTAAGTTGAGGTATGGAGGACATGTTTCTACCCAATCTAGACCGCAAGAACGAGCATTTTCTTCCGAGAAACACCAGAAAGCTGGACCCCATGAACACGGATCTTTGCCGACTACTTCAAGATGCGCATCAGTTGTCCAAACGTTTTGACGACAGTGCTGTAACGCTTCCGGTCCACAGAGTTTAGCAGTTTCTTCATCCTGGCAATAGTGGCTTGGACCCCATTCACAAGCGTTTCCACCAAATATGTCGACTGGTTTGATAGGTTGTGCTTGGTTCGTCGGATTAAAAGCTTGACACAAATGATTTTTGCTACACAGGGCTGCCAAACGCTTCGAAGCACACAATGTCTTGTCGTCCGCGCTGCACAGCAAGAATAAAGCAGCGGTCGACTTGTTGATGCCCACTGGATAAAAGTGTGCTTTCAAAACCGAGCTGCACAAACGTAATTCCTAGAAAATCAAAAACGTAGAAGATATCAAGGGAAAGTAGGCCTCGAATGAATATTGCAATTAAAAAGGAGAATCTCTATGACGCATACATACAAGCACCATTTCAGTAAAAAACGTAAAAGTTCACTCAGACACGTTTAATAAAATGCATATAGCAGGACTCCACTGAACACGGTTTCAAGATGTATCCCCAAGTGTGACTGACCGTGGTGATATAACATAGCAAGCAAGTCTAACAAGAGCCTTAGTCGTAATTTCAGACATACATATAGTGTTCCTCACCATTTCAGTAAAAAAAGTAAAAGTTCACTCAGACACGTTTAATAAAATGCATATAGCAGGACTCCACTGAACACGGTTTCAAGATGTATCCCCAAGTGTGACTGACCGTGGTGATATAACATAGCAAGCAAGCCTAACAAGAGCCTTAGTCGTAATTTCAGACATACATATAGTGTTCCTCACCATTTCAGTAAAAAAACGTAAAAGTTCACTCAGACACGTTTAATAAAATGCATATAGCAGGACTCCACTGAACACGGTTTCGAGACGTACCCTCAAGTGTGACTGACCGTGGTGATATAACATAGCAAGCAAGTCTAACAAGAGCCTTAGTCGTAATTTCAGACATACATATAGTGTTCCTCACCATTTCAGTAAAAAAACGTAAAAGTTCACTCAGACACGTTTAATAAAATGCATATAGCAGGACTCCACTGAACACGGTTTCGAGACGTACCCTCAAGTGTGACTGACCGTGGTGATATAACATAGCAAGCAAGTCTAACAAGAGCCTTAGTCGTAATTTCAGACATACATATAGTGTTCCTCACCATTTCAGTAAAAAAACGTAAAAGTTCACTCAGACACGTTTAATAAAATGCATATAGCAGGACTCCACTGAACACGGTTTCGAGACGTACCCTCAAGTGTGACTGACCGTGGTGATATAACATAGCAAGCAAGTCTAACAAGAGCCTTAGTCGTAATTTCAGACATACATATAGTGAAGGTGTGAAGTGCAGTAGCGATGGGTGCTACTCACGAGCTTCCAGACAACCACCTTCCCACACAACACAAGAACACAGCACCGAAGCGACGAGAATCGTGAAGCCGTAACAAATCAGGTTTCGGAAGAATTACAAGAGGACGGTTCGGAAAACGTAGGTCAATCAATCGACTGGGAATTCAGATCAAAGTGACAACCGGTACAGACATGTTCTAGACGGCGTTGTGGTACTTTAAATTGGCTATACCAGATAGATGTGTGACCGTCGTTGTCACATGCGTATGAAAGGCGTCTGACCGATTGACGTTCTCTGGTGTTGTGCGATTCGTATTGGACAGGTTGACCTCAGTGATGGATCGGGATGCAATTGGCTGTGAAACGCGGGAGCTGTCGTGGTTAATCTTGGACCGAATGCCATCGAAAACAACGTCATGGACTTTAGGACACGATATGCTGTTTGACCTCGATTGACCTGACAATCCTTCCTAATCCGCCTCTACACACACAATACATGACACTGCGTAATACCCAATAGAATACATAGTACGGAAAAATCAAGTGGGTTGAGGCGATCAGCATTGTTGTCCTAATTAACATCATTAGTTGGATGGAGCTATTGCCCAAAGTGAACGGTTGAACAACTACCAGCATCGAGTATGATCAGCTTCATGGCAGACATACCATTGTTTGAACGATTGCACGAATTAAACCGGAAATTTGGTGCTACTTCAATTACAGAAACCATAAATATTAATGTTTTTATTTGAGAAAAGGCAATCCCGATCAAATTAATCGAGGCGAACTATGTGTTGTTCAGGAAAGGAGATACATTGCAATTGAAAGAGACTCACTTTACACAAATCAACAGGTTTTAACTTGGAATCCATCTGGCGATGTTGGATTTTGAAACGGTTATCAACCACTTCTTGACACTGCGAAAGCAAAATGAACAATTCGAGGGATAGGAGGTTAGACGAAACTGCTAGTTTGAAGGAATCCATGAGAAATCGGGAATAGTCTACCTAATTAGCATAAATAAAACCCAGATAATTAATATACAAATAATAGATAGTATAACAAGTTGCTTCAGTTTAGGTGACAGTGATATTCGCAAGTTTCCAATCTTTACTAGCAGTCTAAAATAGAGCCTAGCAACCGGTCAGTGGTAGACCGTGGTTATAACCCGTAAATTCACAAATCGCGTTGGAAAAAAGAAATAGCCAAGATTATATTCTCGCTGTTATTAGCTTTACAATGAATTTCAATGCTATTCCCATAACTATTTGATAATTTGAGCTCGATTGTTCGAGTAGCGTGAGGGACTCAGCCGAAATCCAGCGGTGTGACGGTTGACGAGCGACTTTGCAGCATTCTGTAGCCGAGTCGTAGAGTACTTGCTTAAAGTAGTGCCAATGACAATCCAGCTCGACTTCCGATTTTTTGAAAGGGAAGCCGATAGTGTCCCAAAATACGGCTTTTACTACAGACAGCGATAAAGCGTTTGTGTCTAGTTGGGGTTAACATCCGAATTGAAGGTTGCGCACACTAAAGCGTTATCAGAATCTACACTGATACTCCAATAAGATCTGCAGTTTTTGACACTACATTGCCACCGGTAGCTTATCGCGATATGGTCAAGCTGCGCCCAAGTACGTTGTGACGGGGAGCGCTTGGGATGGAGGCGAGGAAGAGGCGGTGGTGGTGACAGAGACAGCGTACAGTTTACCACGTTCGAAGGTGGAAATGCGACGATCGACGCGCATGATTTGAGAAATCAATGAAGCCGGCAGCACAAAAGTAAAGGTAATGTAAAGCGGACTGCTAGTTAACTCGTTACGACGATAAATTACTCATAAACACGTACCAAAGCTCGGTCATCCGCGTTCATATAGTGGATGCAAGAAAAGCCATTTTCCAAAATGTCACCATAGCTACCATTGAATAGCTTCCAAAGCGAAACGCGTTCAGCACAAACAAAACAGCCAGAGGACTGCACCTCGGGGGTCTGAAGACTGTCGTACAGATGGCGTGCTTGACGGTAGATTAAACACGTATCACCCATGTCACAGCGACGGGCTACATCCAGATTGGTGCAAACGACATCGAGATCGTCTGAATTGCACAAAGGCGTAATATCCTGTTCGAGGTTGGCCAATTGAGCCTTGGAATGACAAAGTCCGATTTCCTGAAATCATCCGAAACGAAATATACGGATCAGAAGATAACCGAAAAAGGACGGTAATTCTCAAGCTACATCGGAAAACGGGAATTAATTAATACGATTCTAGGCATCGACTTTTATAAAAGATGACAAAAATCATCGACCACATTCCCTTATACGCACACACTTAGACTGGGTTCTGTATCTAAGTTGACCTCGATTCCATTATAATCAGAGACAGCATTACATCGGTAGCATATACCGAACGCTTAACTGCCACCCGTAATCCCACTTTCATTTGATATGTTTTGTGTAGAATAACCAAAAAGCGAACTGAATAAGCAACCAAGGACATAAGAAACGTATGCAACAGAGAAGCACGGTCATTATCCGCACGACCGACTGCTGAAGATGTGCTTACTTAATAAATGTACAATAATTAATTGGAATATGTTTGGGACCGATCGTGTAATGATAGTCGAAAGAAATTTGTGTACAATCGATTAGAGCAGTTTTTTGTAACGTTTCACTTCTCACACAGAAGCATCGTCAGACGAAGGGTGATAGTCAGGACAGAGAACATGATTAAGTAGTAGTCAACCCCCCACCACTGATTTGACCTTACCGCTAGACAGCTTACGATACGGTATGTCACATCTCGTAGGCATGACCACGATCAGCGGTCGATTCGCCTATGCACATCAATCCAACACAATTGAACACGGTCAACGTCGGTTGACACTGTAGCCCACATGCGGAACAATGCATAACTAGTGGGGTTAAGGCTACACGATTTTTGAAGGAAAAGAAAAACTAACTATTAAGTATAAGTTGAATAAGACTATCTACGTTCGCATCAGTGCTGAGCGCCAGATTGCAAAGATTTCTGCCCCATCTACCGCATTGACTGTTGGTCAACCTGCCTTGCAATTTCCAACGTTGATAATGAAAGAACACACTCTATTATTGTGTTAGAAAAGACAAATTTGTAGAAAGCAAAATACGATGACCTTTGGTATGCACGTTGAATGATGAAACGTTGGCGCACACTCACTAATGACTAACCAACGCTTAAGAACCAATTTCATCATCATTATCATCATCATCAAAGACAGCATTACACCGGTAGCACGTACTGAATGCTTAACTGCCATACAACCATGAAAAAGTAAAATCCTAAAAAATGGGGAAGGGTGGGACTTAAATTGCTACGGCTTCTATATAAGAGAAAGCACAAACAAACTGGGAAGAGGTGTCTATACCTCGAATGGAACATGCATTCAATCAAGTTTCGTGAACGAGTAGAGCAACATCAGCACGGCAGCTTCCTCGATCAGGCTTGTGCTTTCATACCATCATACCTTTAACATACGGTATACAAACCGTCTCTCTCCAATTCTTCTCTGACTTAGCCGATGGGTATTTTACTCTCATCAATTGGCTGGTCATGGCTACGTGACGTGACACATCGGAGTAGTACTATAGACTGTTTAGCAGTAGGGTCAAATCAGTGGTGGTGGGTTGACTGCTACTTATTCATTTTCCCTGTCCTGGCTATCACCGTTGGTCTGACGGAGATTCTGTGTCAGGTATGGTATGAAAGCACAAGCTTGATTCAGGCAAAGTGTCACACAGTCAGACCGCACATGGGCTAAGTTACTGTCAGATTGCCCAGGCCTAGAGAGACGTGAGAAAGAAATTAGCACGGTTAGCCACACAGCACAAAGTACTGCACGAGTGCACTTCTGTTTCAGAAGTGAAACGTTACCAAAACTGCTCTAACTGATTGCACATAAATCTCTTTCCAAGTGTACAATATTTTTCAAATGTGGAATGTCATTTGCGAAAATTCTGTGAATCAACAAGAACAGCTGAATGGGACCGCATATGACCGAAACATTCCACAGTAAATACATCGATTTAAGTGCAAGAGAGTTATGAAAAACTGGGTAGACGAGGTAAAGCTGTGAGGCTGTGGTGCGCAACGTTGACAATGAAAGAGCACACTCTATTATTGTGTTAGAAACGACAAATTTGTAGAAACTAAAATAGGATGACCTTTGGTATGCACGTTCAATGATGAAACGTTGGCGCACACTCACTAATGACCAACCAATGCATAAGAAACAATTTCATCATCATCATCACAGACAGCATTACACCGGTAGCACGTACCGAATGCTTAACTGCCACATAACCATGAAAAAGTAAAATCCTAAAAGATGGGGACTTAAATTGCTACGGCTTCTATAGAAGAGTAAGCACAAACAAACTGGGAAGAGGTGTCTATACCTCGATTGGAACATGCGTTCAAACAAGTTTCGTGAACGAGTAGAGCAACATCAGCACGGCAGCTTCCTTGCGGCTTTCACTGTCATGCATCATAACAAGCTTTTCTCGTCACTCCGCTTGACAACACACAAGGTTAAGCAAACACTCCAAGAAGATGCTTAGTGCAAGACCGCCATTGAACACGGTTTATTTTCAGCCGTAATAGGGAGTTTTTTTATACTTCACATAGGGTTGTCAACTAGATAAGAAATAATAATAATTAGCGTATTCAAAGTGATCATGCACAGGTTTTACATGGGATGTATGAAAAACTAAAACAGTATTAGTAAAAACATGAAGATGAAGGGTTTAAAAAACAATTTTGAAGCTGCATACTTATGCGAATTTTCCGTATGCGGATGTCCAAGTATTCCAAGAAACGGTTGAGTACAAGCCCGGGCAACCTGACAGTATCTTAGCCCACGTGAAGTCTCTAACTGTGCGGCACTTTACCTGGATCAGGCTTGTGTTTTCATACCATACCATAGAGCGATTCTCTACTTAATTTAATCAGATAAAGCCGATTGCCGGATAAACCAAATTTTAAGATAAATGGTAATGCTAGTACGAGGAACGTTAAATGAGCACCACCACAATGAGGTGGAGAATTGATCAGCAAAAACTAGAGGATCAAGGTAAAAGACAAAGTTTGCATCGTCAGTTAGAGGTACCAGCAATGGTTCGGAAAATGATAGCGACGATCTGGCACCGTGTTCAGTGGGTGACCGCTTCGCGATGAATAAACTTCGGAAAAGCAGGGACCCTATGCTACCAAACAGGTGGCGGTTTGATACATTGCCGTTAATTCACAGCAAATAGGCGATGTACGTATGAAATCACAAGCGTGCATCCTGGCAAAGTGGCACACAGCTAGAGACTGTGCGTGAGTTCAAATACTGTCAGGGTACCAAGGCCTGGACAAGCAAACGAAAAATGAGAAAATAACAGTGGTTTTCTTTTGTTTCAGCATTCAGCTCAGCACGGTTGGCATATCAATTAAGCACGGTTTTACCCACGCGGTAAAGAAGTGCTGCAAAATCTCACACCCATGCAATAAGTGTTATGAATTTGCACCTTTCCATATAGAGTGCTACGATAAGTAGGTTTCTGTTACAACCAATGAAATACTTGCCGTGGAAACACGTGAAACATTCAAAACAACATGGGATAAACGCTGAGCATACCTGACAAATTTCCAACGGAGTCATACTTTTCGATATATAGTCAATGACAGAAGGCAGATACTCATGCACGAGAGATTTGCACTGAAAAAGAAGAGTTCGAGTCGAGATGCACGATATTTATAAAGTTAAGCGAACATAAGAAAATTAGAATAAGGTGAGAAATATAGAAAAAGGGTTCTCCCAGAGGACTATGACTACCCAGCTTGCGGTTGCCACAGAAGAGTTCAAATGAATCCAGATGACAAATGATTTATCATCAGCAATAATTGATTCAAGAAATGTGATGTGCTATGCTGATTGGAGCTGAAAATGTTAAACAATGATAATGAGGTAGATACTTTATTGACCAAGAAACGCCTTTGAAAGTCAACAATGATGACTGCGTCATCCACAAACGGAGGTCATGAATTAGCACATCCTATACCTTGGGTTGTGTTATCAAACAATCTAGATTGAAAATCTTACCGGTACATCGAGCGGGTCAGTAAATAACTTCTGTTCTAAATGCGTACTTCAGTAATACAGCGCAAAAATACCGAACAGCATGGGGACAAGAACGCATTCAAAACTTATGTTGAAAGTGAACTCAACTTTTCATGTCAGTGGAAAACGATAATGGGTTTAAACAGTCTGAAGCAGTTCAAGCATTCTAAAAAAAACCGCAACCATATTAGAGCGACATCAACAACGACATGTTAAAAGCGACTGAACCTATAGAAAATTAGGCACAGACACACAGGGATGAGGTGCTTACACTTCGAATGGAACAGGCATTAAATTAAGTTTCGTGAACGAGTAGAGCGACAAGCATGAGAACTTGTATGCAGCTTTCAGTGTCACGCATCATAATAGTCTTTCTTCGCCACTTCGTAAAAAATCGAAAGTGTTAGTTGATGTGGGAATAATTAATTTTTACCACGTACAAGTAGTATCGATTGCCGCGAAGTAAATAAACACAGATGAATCATCCTCAGTATGGAATAGCAATGCTTTGTAAATCAATTCCACACGAAAAGTGACTTACTTCATTCCCATACGAGCCCGGTAGTATGTCACATAGCTCGTTGACGGCAGATTTAATAGCTTCGCGGTTTTGATTCAAAGTCAACTGTTGTTGTATAACGGTGACGATAAGTTTACAAGTACTGCAAGGTTCGATTTTAAGTGGGCGTTGGGGCGATTCGGGCTGCGATCGAGAAAATAGACCACATGAATGAAATTTCGCAATAATTCAATTAGGAAGCTGCTGCAAAATGTGGTGAAAAGTTAAAGTGGCTTGAACAAAAATGATTTTTATTTGAAAGCATTTCAATCGCACACGACCGGTTTACTACTGTTTGCACTCATCGGTTTGATAGAGATTCGCATGCCTTGAAACAGTGGAGAAACGGTAAACAAGGTGTGAGACCTGTAAGCCACTGTTGGATAAGGCTCGCACGAACAACCTGTTCAATCACGTGTCCACAAACGTGGGTTAAACCAATGAGCTCGAAGAAAAAATCAGTATCTGCATGCATTTTCATCACACATAAGCAGTGTTCGTACTGGCACATTTGGTCTGACGAAGCTTCTATCGGAAATAAAAATTCAATTGAGGAGATACTGAAAAAGTTGGTCAAAAGTGGCCAAGTTTTGCAAAGGCCACAGAGGTTAAAGCCCTAGTTAACATCATGGACCACTGAACAGACTATCAGGGTTCGTCATAAATGTCATTGAATAACTTGTGAAACCAAGTTCGAAAGCAAGCAGAGTGCGAGAAAGAGAGCAAATTCTGAAACGGAAGTGAAGTGGACGCTTGAGACTTCTGCATAAATAAAATTGAACGAAGATGAAAATTAAACTAGGAAACGCTCACCACAACGCTCAGAATCGGGAGTGGGACACATAGCTGAATGGCTGTGCAAAAGATTTTAGGCGCCGTGCCTTCAATCACCGCTTCAATAATTTTGGCTCCATATTGTTCGACGAATGAATCACAATGGGATCTAAAGGATGCTGGGATCAACTTGCACACCTGTCGGGGAACGAGAAGCACATGTAAAAGCAAAATGAAAACGTATTCTATGGTATAATTTTAAACGATAATAAATGACAGGCATTTGATTTTCTTAGAAAAGAGTAACCGAGAATTTGGCTTACAGTCGAAATGAAACAAAAGTAGTGAAAATCGTGTAAAACAGCATAGAACTTATTGATAATTACTCATAATAACTTTACTATCGGAAAAAGTTAACCAAACACAAAAGGACAAGATTTATGGCATATCAGGCTTAATGAGGGGAGCATTAAGCTTCGTCATTGGAATGGTGATGGCAAAGTGATTGTCGTGTGAGAAGGTTATGATCAGATGACGCAATTTAAACAATCACGTGGGATCGGTGAGCAACCAAGTGTAAATCGATAAGGACAGCACGATAACCATCTCATTTGCTATAGAGACTTGAAGATTGATGTTGAGTAGAGACCGCTCATAATCGGGAGAAGAAAGATGAAACTAGTAAACACCTGTCAGTCGCATCTTCAACTCTGAAACAGCCATCCATTGATTAAAAATTTATGTAAGGAACAAAAGAGTTTTTGAATTTATTAGTTCTTGATTAGGGAACAAAATATTGGCTTCGGATGGAGGAAAAAGATTTGCAGGAAACGATGGTCTTGTTCAGTGGATGTGAACTATTAGAAGAAATGTTTCGATCAATCTGTTGCATTCACAGAAGTGATGATCGACAATAGTGTCTCGAATTAAATCCGCGGAAACACAGCTTAATCTTGAAATAACCTTCATACATTGAAATAAAATATTCATTTGCATGCTTTTCCGTCACAACACACCCCACGGTTTCATGGTTATGGGTTTAACCCCATTAAACATGTGTTTGGACACATGCTTTGAACAGGTTGGTCGTACCAGCCTTATCCAACAGTGGCATACAAGCGCTCCTTGTTAACCTTAATACCTCTTCTGATCAGCAGAAAATCCTTTTTCAGGAGGCCAGGGAAAATTACGGGGATGCGTAAAGGTGTTTAAACGATGCAAGAAAAAACAAAGAGTTGAATTACATTGGGTGGGATGGAGAGAACGGAGGCGAAGAACACAGAATGACAACCGGCGAACTTTCAGGAATTGTGTGGTCACATGATTGTACTTGAAGCTACTAGATCTTTCAAACACCGAGCCATTTCATTGCATGTTGGGGGATTCAAAGATACACCAAGTGTGGATTACCACTGACCAATGTTTGTAACCATTGATTCTAAAGCATGTTGGTCGACTCGGCGATTGTGGTTCAATACAAAGGAAGCGTCGTCGTCGTCGTATCAAATAGCAAGCGCAGAAGGGTTACAAGGAAGATCAGAAATGTAATTAGAAAATAAAAATGGGGACAGTATTGCACCCTGCAGGACACCACGCGGAATCGGTATCGCACGGGAGGTTTTGCCATTCACGAACCTGTATTGAAGACGACATTCGACGTACGTTGCAATCAAATGAATAATGTTTGATGGAACACCACATTCAGATAGTTTTCGGATTAAGGAACTTAGTACAACATTGTTAAACGCATTGGTATAATCCAGAAAACAAAGTTGTACAGCTTTTGATTGACTGTCAAGAGAACGTGAAATATGATCCTTAAGCAAACGACAGTATCAACTGTTGAACGATTCTTACGGTAGGCAAACTGATAAGCATCATGTATCTGACAACTGGAAGCCATTCATCGTAACACAATACATACCAGTATTTTAAGCAACTGCGACGTGCACGCGATCGGGCGGTATTTGCCAGGATCTTTCTTAGGAATCGTTGTTATACAGACAGTCAGGCATAATTGCCGTATCCATGCAACGATAGAAAATGGATGCGATAGGTGCCAAAAGAACACCAGCGCATTCCTTTAATACAATGCAGCCTTAAAGCGTGAGACAGACGAAAGTGCACAACAGACCTCAGGTACGTTGGTGAAGGATGCATTGGAGAAACAAGATGGGGACAGAAAGGAGTTATGTTGACTGTCATTATCAGCTAGTTGGGGCACGCAAGATTCATCCAAGGAAAGAGATGGAGATTTCTCATTACCTATTCCGCAAATTTGCTTAAGCGCCATATGTGACGGCTGCCTTTTGTGCCAAGAAGTGTATTCGTATATATCTTCTCGAGACGTCGAATTCCAAGCTTAATTGACTGGGAAAGTTGCGGCTAGGCAAGATATATCAGACTTATCGAAAATAAAAATCTGTTTGCTATAAAAACATAAGTCACTTCGAATATAAGATATAACTCCACCACGACGATTTGCCAAAGGACAAGTCAAAAGCAGCAGAAACCTTCAATAGGAACTAACTCATAGTCAATCACAACATTTAGCCAGGTTTCTTGAAACAGAGCGACGCAGTTATGAAATTTCAGCATACTTGGACCATAAAGAACGCATAGTAGACGACAAAATACAAGGTAGGGACATTCTAGAAATAGCCTGACGACTAGCCAGCCTGCACGGTTTTTTCAGTGATTGCCTCAATATATGGTTGAGTTTTTGCCGGATGCCGTAGCCGAAATTTTTTATTAAGAATTTTCGATCTAAAACTTGGTATCGCGTAATTGCTTTAAACTATGTTCGTCAAAAATTGTCCTTCGTTGATACTTTACTTTATTTTCGTTGATATGAAAACATGATGAATTTAGAAACAGGTAGCATTAGAATTTACTGAAAAAATTACGACAAATTATGTTGTTCATGGCCGATTTGAAGGCACCGCCAACTGATACATAGTGGTATGAATCACGAAGGAAATTGAGTATTGCGATTAATAACCAATAAATAAAATGTGAACACATATGCGCCGCCAATAATCCACACGAAGGCGCACATATCGTAGCAGATGTTACTCATACGCGTCACATTTGATTCTCAGTTAGCACGTTGATGCGTAAGAACACGTTGTCTATTCAAAGTTGGGATCCCATTTTCGAGATCCAAGTCATTTGCAAACGACCGAATGTGGAACATAAACATGACCCGCAACGAGATCAGATAAACAATGCACAGAAACCGAAAAACTATCTATGACAATGGATAAGTGGATAAGTGGTAACATCATAAAACAGGTCTAACCGAAAATACTGAAGACGAATGAACAACGCCATCATCTAACGATTGTGTGAAGGTTTCTCTTTTGCTCTAGTCTGTAAAGAGAAAAATACTAATCACCAGCAAACATCAGCCAGTCAACGTACATAATGACAGTGATAACCCATTTCGACGCAAGAAAATCCAGAACCTACTCCGAATATTCTGGGAATACCTATGGAAAGCACTCATGAGGGGTTCACAGAACGAATGCCGCCCAGCCTAGCAAACTGATTTCGGGCATCGCACATTCTCGGCAATTCTCTGTCGCTTGGTACATCCACACAACAGGCGGATGTATAGTTATCACACAGTACAGGGTTTCTAAGTTTGCATGGATGTGCAATCATGCAGCACTTCTGCGCTGTAAAGTTAACACAATGCTTAACTGATTTGCCACCGGTAGCGAGCTGCATGCGAATACACGCTAGTCTCACTGCTATTGCTATTTTCGTTTCCCATATCTGCCTAGGCCTGGGCAACCTGACAGTATCTTGGCCCATATGCAGTCTTTGACTGCGCGGCATTTTGCCTGGATCAGGCTTGCGATTT
Source organism: Atriophallophorus winterbourni (assembly GCA_013407085.1). Classification (NCBI taxonomy): domain Eukaryota; kingdom Metazoa; phylum Platyhelminthes; class Trematoda; order Plagiorchiida; family Microphallidae; genus Atriophallophorus; species Atriophallophorus winterbourni. Next base: position 20,366 of record JACCGJ010018325.1, on the reverse strand, counting down.
CATACATACATCATACAGGGCTCATCAAATTTGAATCCATATTTTAAAAAAACGGATACAAAATATACTTTTGCATACGGGGGGGTGAAACATGAAACTTACATTTTCCAGAGCGCCCGCAATTGATTTCTCTGTAGCATTTTTAAACAACAGGTCGATAAGTTTGTGGAAAACAAGTTCACAAACTTGACACGTCCCGGGCAAGGGGATACCTGGACGTAGAGATGCTTGTGGAAGCAATCCGATTGATGGCTGATATCCTCCCGGACACATTTTGAAAGCATCGCACACTTGAGTCAGGTCAGCTTTCTCAAGAGAATCCAGAATTTCGTCAAAGTGATCGTTGATGGCAGTTTTGCACTTGAACATTAAAAGAGCAAACAGAATATATAATAAGAAATATGGATGAATATATATATATATATATATATATATATATATATATATATATATATATATATATATATATATATATAAGTGGACTAACCGCGGTAATAAGGAAAAACGGTAATGTGGAACAAATTTTTTCATCGATTTCTTTTTTCAGATGATCACGTATTGCTGGATCATTCAGAACATGTCTAATTTGATCGAGCACTGCTTTGCATTCGTCGCATGAAGGTTTCTCAGTCGATGAGGATTGCGTGGGTGTTGACCGACAACCAGCACGCTTTTCATAATACCACGGAATAATGGGATCATTATTGCATTCCACGTGTGTAACAACAGGATCAGGTTTTGCTTCATCGAGCGGCTGCAAGTTGGATATAATAAAAGATCAGCACAGATATGTATAATTGATCAAACACAAGTCGATTAAGGAAAAAATAACAAAGCGAACTGCTGAAACCAATACGAGAAGTTTCGAGTGTCCGAATGAGTATTGGCTACTTAGTCACTCATTCATAAACCAACTTACTAGTAGTTCGATAAAATTAGCAGACGGGCATTCTATCTAAAAAACTAGGTTACAGATAAACACGCATGGGTATCTTTACTCTTGGTTTGAATATTATTGCATAGAGTATGTATGTATGTATGTATGAAAGCACAAGCCTGATCTAGGCAAAGTGACGCACAGTTAGAGACTGTACGTGGGCTAAGATACTGTCATGTTGCCCAAGCCTAGACAGTTATGAGAAAGGAGATAGAGAATAGATATGGTAGAGAGACTTCAACGTGTTTAAGCATGTAGCTCACTACCAGTGGCCAATCAATTTGTGCATAGTATGAACTTCTGTGAGTTGGTCACTTTAGTCTAACGAACCCAGCATTTAGCGGTAATATGTGATAACCATAGAAGATTTTAAGACAATCACTACGGTGTTAATCGTTTTATTTTGCGACAAATTTTCAATAATCAGCTTGACATTTTTATTTTACTGTAACTTTTTCAATACGAGATTCGTTTATCGTATTTTCTAGATGTTTAAATCGTAATTCTCAGGAGTTCGTATTCTGAAATTCCGACTACAGCTGATCACTGAATTTATGATAGATTACAATTGAGGTTAAGCTCCAATGAAAAGCGTGCGTTTCACCACTAAATGGACGATAGAAAAAAGTTGAATGGGGTTGGGACAATAGAAAATAGATCGAATGCCATAGCAATGATGGACAGAGCAAAAATAACTGATGATTAAAAACTCCGCAAAGACCATCATCTATATCAGTCAACACAGAATAATGACATGATAATAGTAACATTGTGAACGAATTTAGAGTATAATGCGTAGAACTGCTTACATGAAATGATGAATATAACACATTTTGAAAGTCACAGAATTTCGTGATTGGAACAAACCACGGCCTTCAAAAACCTACGACAAATGCAACTGGCAATCGGATAAAAAGGTGAGTAACCTGAGTTTACAAAATTAAGCACCGGTAGTGTGTAATGTAACGGCATCTGGAACCTAGGTGTTCGAAATAAAGACAAGCCTGGAGCGATATGCTCGCTACATGTGCCGTGTAATTTTACACAGCAAAAATCAATACTGACGGGTCAATGTGTAGATACAATACCACTTCCACCTCATTGGTTTTTTCTGTGCACACAAAAAACCAGATGAGTAGTAGCAGCAGCAGTATAACTGTAATGTAGCGCAGCGTTACATTTCTCTTCCCACAAAGGCACAATCACGTACTACGTACGATCGTGTGTAAACTTATCGAAAAACGATATAAATGAGATAGATAATAGCATTAATCGTAACACTTAGTATTCAAATGTAGTATGAAAACATCGACATAGTCTGGGACAAAGTTACGCTGGCAGGATGCACCGAATGCCTAGATCGCGTACAGCCATGCCAAAATAAAATCACAAAATACGGAGAAGAACGGGAACCAAACAGCTACAAATTCTACAAAAAGTGAGCACAAACAAACTGAGGTGCCTACATCTCAAAGGAAACATGGATCGAATCAGGTTTCTGGAACGAAGAGCGATATAAGCACAACTTCCTTGCGGTTTTCATTGCCTAAAATCATCACAAGCTTTCATCGTCACTTTACATTACAACATCCAGGATTAAGCAAACACTCCAAGAAGACCATCACTTAACGCAGTTTCAAGACATCCTGAAGCGTAACTAACCACTGCGATATTTCATAGCGGGGACCCTAGCCCGCAGGACGGGCTGGGCCGACTTTACAAAGGTTACTTGTTGGGGTCTTCAGCTGCATATGCAATGTGACGGTTAAGCCGATACGAGTTATAGCCCAATCGGGATCCGGATTTGTAAAATGAATGTTTCGGAAATCGGTGGTCCGGAATCCACAAAACATAATATGTATGTAAAGCGGATGCGATATATAGACGAAATCCGTTGAACGAATGCAATTGGCAAAGTTCCTCAAAATAGTCCCGCTGCTCACAACGCCAAATGATGCACTCACAACAACGATCGGACAACTATGTATTATGTAATCATAATACATGTCAGGATAAAAAAATTGTAAAAAACCAACTACATACAAAACATTGAAATTGCGCTATTAAATTAGTGTACAAGCAACGTTCTGACATATTTTTACTTGTATCACTAAAAGTTCTAATGAAATTGTAAGTAATTCTGTAATCGCTCGTGGATAGCAGTTGTTCATTCCTAATGCAGCACAGTTATGGTTGGCATATGTAACTGAGGCAGCTAGAAGTTTTTAGTTTTAATGAGATTCACCAAATCTGACGGGCAAGTGAACAAAATTTTTGTAATATTATAAAGAAAAAATAAGTCACTGTTAATTAGCATTGGAGTATGTCAACTTTGAATTACCGCTCCATACAATTGGAAATGAACAATTTTAGAAGTGCTAACGTGCCCGTAGTTAACCTCCACATATACTCATTCCATATAAAAGCGCACGCCTAATCCAGGATCACTCCCATGGATCGAATCCGTATACATATATGAATTGTACGGCGAAATAAATCTTGGCAGACAACATTTCTTATTAATTTCGTAGATCCAAGATAAAATAGTAATCAGAACATGAGAGATGATCTAAGAGAATAGCATCGATTATTACGGAGGCGGGACAATTACAAATAAGCAAACATTCATTTGAATATCTCACCAGGAATGCACCAATAGTAATATTGGTTGGTTTACGTAGCGAACAAAGTCCAACCAAAGCACAAACATCGTGCGGATTCTAGAAATTTTACATTAAAAAGATCAAATTACCAGCTGAACCTCGAGCATACGCAAAATGGCAGGTACATGGGCCTTTACAGTTTCTTTACAGTAATCTCTTATCATCGCTGGGGCGCTGTCACAAAAACCATTAAATTTATTAATAATAGCATTCGAGGTTTCGTCATCTTCGAGGAGAACGCGAATATCGTCGATTATTCTTTTGCAATCTTCACAAACGGATCCGAAATTTAAGTCCTGGAATTTATTAATGTGAAAAAACTCACCCCTAAATACGTGTGAGACTTGCACATTGATATAACATTGCAAAACGCCACCGAATTGTTCTACAATGAGTATAAAATAGTCCATACATACCAAGTTCTCATTATCTTCCTTCCAGGAATTCAAAAATCGCACACACTAAAATGTAAGAACAAATAACACATACGGTTTCCTCAGTATTTTCTATCGTACACAACTTGAGCGCATCTTTTATGTCATTCATGGGGTTTTGGTAATGGAGACAGTAAACACATTTTGCAGATGGATCGTTGTCATAACTCGTCCATTTTGAATTCTTCCAAATGTTCACACATCTATCTTGATAACTACAATTTTTAGCTGTATTCAAGTTTTTGCAGTGAAATCTTGAAGGTTGGGTGCATTGCTTATCACAAAAGCAAAACGTTATATAAACTATAAACGATTAGATAACATGAGAAATTTACTTGACAACAATAAGTACAAACAACGACCAAACATTTTGAAAAGTGAACAATAATTAGGTCAAGTTCAAGTTCAACTGATAACTGAGGTAAACGCAAAGTGACAGAATCATTAATGCACTCAATTTGTAAGTAAATCGTTGGACATTGGTGCATTAGGGATTAATTCTTCAGATTTAGCTATGCATAACTTGGTCATATCCGAAAATTTTATATAAAGTTTGTATCAATTTTGTAAGGCATTCAGGCAAGTCATATTCCAATTTCAAGCCAATATTCGTTCATTTGTTTCAAAAAATGTATTTTTAAATAGCTAAGACATTTCTTGACTGACTGTTCGACAAATGTTGAACTTATGAGATTTAAGTCTCCGCTAGATGTCCGAATTCCGATGTTCATTTGGGATTAATAGTTTATGCTAATTTTGGTTAGGCCCTGGGGGTGTTTTCTGACGACTGCGTTCTAGCGACGGCTTCGACTTTCGAACACCCACGTCTTGGCTCACAAAACAACGTCCACATCCAGAATGTTATCTTTTGGAGTGACGGCGTTGTTGAGTATAATCAAGTTCGTTGGCAACCTCTGAAGATAGGCATTCGGAGGCATCTGGATCTTTGAAAGTGATATATTTTAATGCGAGGAGCTTGAGCAACCAACTGGATGAACTCTTTGATGGGATTAGACGGGACCCTCCAGCGATCATTGCGGTAACGGTAACCTGGCTCTCACCTGAGCAGGATGATCCTGAGCTGGCCATACTTTGATGTAGACTCTACAAAATTGTGGGTGTCACGGAATCATGGTTGTCTCATGATGACCACATACCAGCTTTAATCGCGGATAGGTTTAGCGCCGTAAGAAGCGATCGACCCCTGGGCAAGCTAGCAGGAGGGGCGTTGCTCCTTATTGATAACGCTATTTCCTTCGAGAAAAGTATTTCTTTTTCTACAACGAATGTGCAGATAATATCTGCCTTGCTCATGCATGGATGCACGCGTATTGTTGTAAGCTGCGTCTACCGTAGTCCGAGCACTAGTTTGGAAGAAGATGCTTTTTTTAAATTAAGCTCTCGTCTCTTTTAGCCGTAGCACCACGTGTTGTAATCTTCGGCGATTTTAGTCTACCCGAAATAAACTGGGAGTACCAAACCTCACATGCCCCAGGAGTCGCGAACGATTTTCTGGACTGGCTACACTCCCGTGCACTTTACAAACACGTGAACGAACCAACTAGATTCAGAGAGGGTCAGTCTTTGTCTATTATTGACCTAGTTATTTCAACTTCTGAAAGCGGTATACAAAATTTGGTTTTACTGCCACCACTAGGAAAGAGCGATCACGTAGTGTTAGCCTGCGAGTTACTTCTGTCATTTGGTGAACCCCCACTTAAGATGTCTCAAAGCTTCCACAGGATCGACCCTGCTTCCCTATTACAGGCAGCCGCGCTACTCCCATGGCAAAACATTGACCATGTGGATGGGATGTGGGGACAGATCAAGAAAAACATCCTTCAACTTCAGGATCGATTCGCTCCTCTCTTACCCGTTCGCAAAAATGTAAACTCCAATGGTGGTCGGCCTCAGTTTCCCGTAGCGTACGCCACCGCGACGCAAAATGGAGGCGTTATAAGCTTACTCCCTCATGTGGGACCTGGTCCCGTTACAAAGAAGCGCGAAACATAGCTTTTTCCAAGATACGTGCAGCAAAGATTTCTTTCGAAATAAGACTCGCTCAAGAGGCCCATACTCATCTGAAACGTTACTACAGCTACGTTCAATCTAAAGGATCAGCACGAAAAGGTGTAGGTACCTTGAGAAGGGACAATAGCTCAGCCGTCATTGCAAGCACTGAAAAGGCTCAATTGTTTTCCTCGCATTTTCAAGGAGTACAACGCCGAGATTATCACTCGAACGTCCCTGCGCCATCACTTCAATGTGTACTCGCTAATCGCCCCCTTTGCACTGACCTTACATTCGAGATACACAATGTCGAGAATATATTGGCCAGCCTAGCTTACAGCAAGTCGGCAGGGCCCGATAGCATCCATCCACGAATGATCAGACTGCTAGCGCCTATATTAGCTGTGCCGATCACAGAACTTTTCACATCATCCCTCAGTCAGGGTACCCTTCCTTTAGACTGGAGAACAGCCGTTGTAGGGCCTATCCATAAGGGAGGAGCTAACCCGGCGGTCAAAAATTACCGCCCGGTTAGCCTCACTAGTGTACTATGTAAGGTTATGGAAAGATTGATCCGCGATAAAATATGTGGATATCTAACCAAACACTCTCTTTTGAATGGCGCACAACATCGCTTCCTAAAAGGTAGGTCATGTCTTACAAATTTGTTGAGCTTTCTAAATGAGGTTACTAAGAGAATGGATGATGGTATTGCTGTAGAAGTCTTCTATCTCGACTTTAGTAAGGCTTTTGATTCAGTCAACCATAGGCTCTTGCTTCTCAAACTCTCAGCCATAGGAGTATCAGGGAACCTTCTGAGCTGGATTCTAGCATTCCTTAGCGACCGTTCCTTTACTGTCAGGGTAGATGATACTAACTCCGCAAGTGCGCATGTAACGAGTGGGGTTTTCCAGGGCTCAGTCTCGGGGCCGTTGCTGTTCCTCATCTTCATTGATGATCTAGCCAACTAACTGCGCTCACCCTGTTATATGGTTGCTGACGACGTTAAAATTGTCAGTAGGTCGGATAACTCCGATCTGATGAGTGATGTGGAAGCTGTAACAGCATGGGCGGGTAAGTGGGACCTTTCCTTTAACCTAGATAATAGTCACTTGCTCTCTACACTGGCAGGCAACATGATTGTGTCTACGCCCTCAGCTCACACGGAGTTCCGTAGGGTAAAGTCTACTGAGGACCTAGGAATCGTAGTCTCTGCAAACTTTAAGTGGGCTGACCAATGTGCTGCTGCAGCTCAAAGGGCCAGGAGGGAACTCTTTCGACTACGTTCAGCCCTCACTTGCAGAAAAGCTGAGGTGCTATTGCCCCTCTACAAGGCAATAGTAAGGCCACATCTAGAATACTGTATCCAGGCTTGGAAGCCGTATTACCAGAAGGATATAGTGCAGCTAGAAAAGGTACAGAAGCTGGCCACTCGCATGATCGAGGGGTTAGCATACACCAATTATGAAAATCGTCTATTAACACTAGGACTTTTCTCACTTAGGAGGAGGCAACTTAGGGGATCTTATAGAGACCTTCAAGGTTGTCAAAGGATTAAGTTGTCTCGAATTCGATGACTTCTTTCGGTTCTCTCCTTTGGTTGGTACACGAGGGCACAGTCTCAAGCTATGTAAACAGCACACCAGGCTCGAATCCAGAACGCACTTCTTTAGCATCCGTATAGTGAACGCGTTGAACTCACTTCCCGCAGAACTAATTTTGGCAACTTCAGTAATTGCGTTCGAACATGGGCTGGACGAACGGTGGCAGGTGCTCTTCCCGGAGCATTACCCTTAAGACTAAATCCCTAATTTTTATGATAAAAAAAACATTTTGAAACACAAAAAAGAGTTTCTTTTTCATTTTTTCGCATTTGTGGAAATAAACTGCTGTCCATCATCTTTTCATTCGATTGGACATGCAACGTGCATAACACTCTCACCTTTCGGTGATGAGACATCTCCAATCTTCCATTCACAGTTACACACGCCTGTGTTACTTAAAAATCAATCCTGGTAGTGGTGGGTCTTTTCAAGCACACCTCCGAAGGAATCTGGGCACTCGTTTCGACTTAGTCGAATATCGCCCTGTGATACTGATACTGATACTGATACTCTTTCGCTCAGATTGAACAGACGCTAAATTCAGTGGTGGGGTTGCCTTATATTTCCAACAAAATATTTACGTCACGGTGTTGGCTGGCTTCCAGCAGACTGCCGGTATGGCTGAGAGTTTTGGTGCCGTATAATGACTGCAGCTTCATTTGCCACGATAGGTGGCGTTTATCGTTCTCCCAATACTCAGGCAGATACTCTGATATCACAGATATGTCAGTATGGTAGATCCTCAAACTGCTTGATTATGGGGGATTTCAATGCTCCAATTATTGATTGGACTTCGCTAGAGGAAGGTTTTGGGTCATTCGAGCGGGACTTATTGGACGCTGTGGTTGATGTGGGCCTCGTGCTGCATGTTTCCTAACCGACCAGAGTAGGCCCTACTAGGTGTGAGTCCATTTTGGACTTGGTATTCACTCCCACGCAGTCCGATATTACTCAGCTTCGGAAAGAAGCTCCATTAAGCTGTAGTGATCATGCCACCTTAAGTTTTATTTGGAAACGCAACACTGGCTGGGTACCAGATCCAATTCCCAGAAGGAATTTTTGGAAGGAAGATGCAGGTAGGTTAAGGGATGTTGCTTCATCTATCGATTAGTCTTTCGATCAATCAGCTGATGTTGAAGATTGTTGGCTGGTGATCCGTAATAATATTTTGACAGTTATTGAGGTGGCTGTTCCGTTGTCCACACGTCGTCGTAAGGCAGAAGATTCCCTTTGGTTTGATAAGTAGATAAGTAAACTTTTGCGGCAACGTCAAAAGCTCTGGTCAATATTCGTAAGCCGGAAAAACGCCACTGACTACGACAATTATCGGCATGCTAGAAACCTTTGCATGGCATTAAAACGCAGAAAACGTATGCTGTACGAGCAGCGATTTGTTGACGAGTCTACTTGTGTACCAAAACGGCTATTCGCATACTTTCGTCACCGCACAAAGGCGTCGCCATATATTCCTAATCTGATAGATACTAATGGGGTAGACATTACTGAGGATGGTTTGAAAGCTGAAGCCATGACTGAGCAATATGCCTCCGTGTACTGTCTGGAAGGCAGTGATCTCCCTTCTGTCTCTCATAACAGTGAGGTCACGTCTGATCTTGATGTAGATGTAGTGACGTTTCGACTCCTGTTGGAACAGTTAGACACACAATCCGCGCCAGGACTAGACGGTATTCATCCGTTGGTTTTACGAGCACCATCAGAAGTGTTGTGCGTACAGCTGGTCATGTTGTTTACAAAATCTGTAAAATTAGGTGTCTTGCCACAAGAATGGAAACGGGGTATTATTAATCCTATTTTTTTAGAGTTGGGACCCTAATAGTCCCACTAATTACAGACCGGTCACATTGACTTCTGTGATCGGTAAAATTTTAGAGAAGCTGATCAAAAGAAAAATACAGCACTTTCTTTTGGAGTGTAGGCGTTGGTGTCCACAACAACATGGATTCACCAAAAATCGTTCATGCGTAAGTAATCTGCTCCTGCCATGAGAATGTTAGTGTGCTTTTAATGATTCTGGTAAAGCGGTCGATGTCATTTTTATCGACTTCAGTAAGGCGTTCGACCGCGTGCTCCACCGCCGATTGCTCATCAAGCTGGAGGGTTTGAGTATTCTAGGTTGTATACCTAAATGGATCGAGGCATTCCTCTCAGGACACTCAAACCGTGTAGAGGTGAATGAAATTTTGTCTTCAGAGATGATAGCAGGCTCTGGAGTGCCGCAGGGATCTGTCCTTGGCCCATTTTTATTCAAATTTTTTGTGAATGATATTCCGGACGCGGTAGCGATCGATTGTCCTTTATTCGCGGATGATCTGAAACTGTGGGCCCCTGTCAGTTCCTGCGATGGCCACAAGCAACTGCAACAAGCAGTTGATGACTTAGTCAGTTGAACACATCACTGGTCACTGTCTATCAATGAGGACAAGACAGTGGTCATGCGCATAAACTCCGATGATACTGGTGGTGAATACTTTGTTGGAGGTAAGCCTATTGGAGCGGTGACGGTCGAAAAAGACTTACGGATTCTGATTATGGATTCCTTGTAGTCGAAGGCTGACACTTGTCTGAGAATAGGCAGCGCTACCAGGATGCTCTGGGCGATTCGGCGTTCATTTGCGTCCATTACCCCGGAAATGTTTCAGACAGTTTTCTCTGCGTACATTCGTCCTCTGTTGGAATATGGGCTACCTGTTGCATTTCTTCAGTCTAAAGGCGATTGCGACTCCTTGGAGAGGGCACAAAGGAGGTCACTAAGAGGGTTTGTGGAATGCGTCAACTCCCGTACTAGGATAAGATGAGCTTATTGAATCTTTACCCCCTAGAAATTCGAAAGGAAAGATTTGACCTGCTGCTGACACGCCGTATTCTTCCGATGAGTAGGCGAGTCAAGGACGCGGGAACATGACTTTAAGTTGCAGATGCCTAGAAGCCTGAAGATGAGTAATGCGAGCACGCTATTCACGCGGGTGGTGAACAATTGGATCTCTTTACCGAAAGGGCTCCTGTCTCTACCATCTGAAAAGCTATTCCAAAGCGCGTTGGATCAGAATTTGTTGAGACGGATGGACTTGATCCCCGGAGTGATGTAGTAGTGTTCCTCTACTCTCAAGGCATGCCTTGTCAGCAGAAGTCACATATATCTACTACTGTGATGAAGCTTAAACGGGATTTTATCCCTTCTGCTTTCGATTCAGAATAAGAAGAAGTTTGAAGGAAAAGAAGAAATAGAAATGGAGAAAAGGTGTAGTATTGTTGTTTGCTGCCCGTTGATGTTATTGTCTCCGAAATCCAGTTGTCAGGTGCTTCCCGCCATTTGAATATTTTTGAAAAGTTGTCGAAGTCACTGACCGGTAGGCGAAGATCAATCAATGTACAGGTGATGCTGATAGACTTTTGAATTGTATGTTGGCGAAAGATAGAACAAGTAGAAGTGTACAATAATGAATGTATAGAGACATGGGTCTGCTACACAGCCACCCACCATTGCTGAGAACACTAAGTGCCGATCGTCGGGATTAAAAAAGGATGCTCAAAAATCGATAGCACTCGTTCTAAGCACGACCGGCAAACTCGCTATCCATAGTTTAGGTTCGGATAAGTGGAAATGTCCCATCACTGTCAATCACTTCGGTATTTTCAGAGGGTAGTGTTCGCTGGAAGTTAGTTCTTCTCATTCCAGGGTGATTTTTCCCTCACCATACCCTGAAAAGTAAATGAAAATAAATTCAAATTTTGTTCTTTCAAGTTAATGCATATGTTAATCTATCAGGGAATTAAACGTGGCGACCTGATCTCCTTTGCGTTACACTTCGGTGTTATTGTTGTTTATTACTTGGCTGCGTTGTTTTATTTTAGATGTATTAGTTGACCCGTCTTTACTTGGTTCTTTTTGTGATGACGAACTAATTTGGTTGACGTTCAAGGACTTTGAAAGGAGGTTCCAGTGGTTTACGTACTGCGTCTACACTGACCAACACATGGGAGCAGGTAGATAACTCTACCGGGATATAGGTTGTGTTTCTCTGTTTAGTTTAGGTTGTATAGACTGCTTCGATGACCACTCAGTAGTGACGTAATCGTTCGAACAGTTGTTTGAGATGTTGTAATTGTTCCTAGTGAGGAAGACTAGCAACCTGGATGTCGTCGATGTTTTCATTTCATTCATTCAGTCCTCTCCGTGCCAGGTGGCACATGAGGCGAAGACAACTTCACGCCAGTGGTTCTGGTCTGTCGCTGCTTCCGTTGCCGTCTTCACCGTGAATCCTTGTGCATGTAGTTCGCGTTCCAACGCTCGGTGATAAGTTTCCTTGGGCCGTCCCCTTTTTCGTTTACCTTACGGATGCCAGTGCATGGCTACCTTCGTATGCGAACTGGGATCCATCCTGCAGACATGACCGAACCACGGATCTGTTGTCATCGTTTCCGTAGCAATGTAGGTTTTACGGGATAGGGTTGCTAGCCCTAAGCCCAACCCTCCTCCTTTCTCAGACGGGCTTGGGACCGTCCTTGACGGAGTTGTCGTCGATGTAGACGAAGACAAAATCCAGTCCATGCGTAACCTGGTCCATGAAACGTTGAAACGTTTGAGCTGCGTGGCATAGTCCAAAGGGCATGCGTAAAAACTCGAATAGACCAAATGGTGTGGTCACTGCAGTTTTTGGCACGTCTGCTGGGTGAACCGGAATATGGTGATACGCACAAACAAGATCTATCTTGCCGAACATTCGCTTTTGATGCAGAGACATGGAGAAATCGTGCAAATGCGGAATTGGATACCTATCCAGTTTCGTGAGCTTATTCAGAGATCTATAATCTTCGCATGGTCTCCAGTCGTTTGATGTCTTACTAGGAACCATGTGTAGTGGACTCGCACACATGCTGCTGGAAGGGCGGATAATTCGCATAAGCAAAATATGCTCGAATTCGATTTAGGCGATTTTGAGCTTATCCGGGGCTGATCTCCGCGGTCTACTGAAGCATGGGTTCCCTGTAGTTATGATCTCGTGGGTGAATTCATGCTTTACATCTATCATCTGGTAGTTAGGAATTGTGATATCCATGAATGACTCTATTAGCATTTTGTACGCTGGGGAGAAATGTTGTCTATCGCTCTTAATGGTGAGAGACGTACATGAAGTTTGTGAGCCATTTACGGTCAGGTTCGTTACACTATCTATCAGTTTGCACCGCCTAGGGTCTGCCACTATACCGTGGTGTTAGAATATATATAAGCCCAGTATAGGATTAGAAACGTCGGCTATAATGAAAACCTAATTTATAGGTCTCCGAAGGCCTAAGTTGTTGACGAGGAGTCGTTAACCGTATGTATGTATAGCTGTACCATTGACTGCGCGCAACATAATACTGGATAATTTGTTTCTGTCCTGTGGCTGTGAAGGTATCACACTTATCTGAGCTGCAGTATCGACGAGAAACTTTATGTTTGTATTAACATCTCGTACATAAAAGAGGCGATCCTTGTGACTAATGCCAGTCTTCTCGGCAGCCATCACGACATGGAATTCGAGTTTCCCGCTTTCTGAATGGAGCACGACATATAACACTTTCGTGCTCTACTTTCATACCCCGCATGGTACCAGCAGAAACCTCGATCATTTTCGCTGTGACTCCACTTGGGACTCCTATCCCTCATAAGCCAGTTGAGCCGATTTTCTAAACGGCGGATGGTACGACAGTGGTCGTCGTCAGTTGGATTCGCCTTCATGACCGTGGTTAAAGTGGGTTGCCTGATGTTGACGATCTTATCTGACATTTCTGCTAGTTGCGTTATACCAATCATATCCAAAAAGCTAGCTAATATTTGTTGAACATGTACTGGGAGACATTGATCGTTGCGCCGCTCATCAATGCTTGCATGCTTCTGAGTAGTTGGGACGGGGTCCGATCCCCCAAATATTTCTGTGTCAAAAGCCCCTAAATACGGAGTCGTTCGGACTCTGTGATTCGCGTGATCAGGGCTGTTTTTAGTTAATCGTAAGTATTTAACAAAATATATTGAACTAAGGACATGTGAGTGAGCTAATTACATAATGGATCCTAAGCTTTTCTTGTGTGATACGTTTTATCTCAAAATATGATTTTGCAGGCATGAACCACAGCTATGGGTTTTATGTTCAGAACTTGGGAATAGTGAATGCGATCGTGCTAATAGTCACCGAGCTAGAATCACTTTGAGGCTAACTCTTTTGCGGTATGGCATGTAAATGTTGATATAATATAGAATAGTGAAATGATTAACAACGAACTCACCATGTGATCTTCTTCGGGTTCACCATTTTGGTAGGTGTTTTCTGACGACTACATTCTAGCGACGGCTTCGACTTTCGAACCCCCTCTTCTTGGCTCACAAAACAACGCTCGTATTCCGAATCTTACCTTTTGGAGTGACGGCGTTGTTCAGTACAATCAAGTTTGAAGGAAAAGAAGAAATGGAAATGAAGAAAAGTGGCAGTATTGTTGTTCGCTGCCTGTTGATGTTATTGTCTCTGATATCCAGTTGTCAGGTGCTTCGCGCCATTTGAATATTTTTGAAAAGTGTTTGATGTCATTGACCGGGCGGCGAAGATCATTCAATGTATATGTGATGCTGATAGTCTTTTAAGTCGAATGTTGGCGAAAGATAGAGTAAATAGAAGTGTACAATAATGAATGTGTAGAGTCACTGGTCTGCTACATTATAAGATATTTTAGATTTTCTTTCATGTGTCATTAATCCGAACAGAATATTGCAATTTTAAGTTGGAAGCTGAGAATTTGTCTATGCATATTCTGACATTGAATAGTATAAGGAAGTATCCCATGAGCTTACATAATTATTTGTCGATAAATAATAATAATAATAATAATAATAATAATAATAATAATAATAATAATAATAATAATAATAATAATAATAATAATAATAATAATAATAATATAATAATAATCATAATAATAATAATAATAATAATAATAATAATAATAATAATAATAATAATAATAATAATAATAATAATAATAATAATAATAATAATAATAATAATAATAATAATAATAATAATAATAATAATAATAATAATAATAATAATAACGGTCAGCAATCAACGATTGTTAGCGGAAATACAAACTCCAGCTCCTACTGCAAATTTGTATCTCACAGATTTTGTTCCGTACAATATGGTGACCAATCATGATGGATACCTAGTTGTTGCAGACGAATTGTGAACGATATCTGTATGTAACTGCAAGTACTTAGAAAATACAATTCAATATATAATGCCACAGATGTTTGAAAACCACAAGCTTAGTCTAATGTGACTCTTAATTCTAGAACTTCGCCATGTGTAACGGCGGCCTTTTCATCTTTCTCGGAATCCCTAAGCCCACAAGAAACTGGCTTGAGGGAGAAATCAATTGCGAAACATGTTTACAATATTCAATATCCCATGCATAAGTACTTGTACGCATGCGGATAAAGCTTCTCATTCATATATTACTATTTTCAGAAATGTTTTGAAACAGAAAGATGAGCAACGTTCTCTAAGCCAGGCACTAAATAATGTATTTACTTTATCGTTACAGCAAGTATGAGCACCAATGTAGATTCACAGAGTCAATACAAAATTGTCATAAACGCACCCAAACAAAATAACGAGTCAGCTGTGGATCACTTCGAAGAGATAGCCATTTTCATGGATTAAAAATGTCATTGTATTATATATGTGAATCCACCGCTGTTAAGGCTTTCAACATAGGCTAAATCTTGTCACACCTAGAAATCGTTCATGGCCATCGAAAGTTTGGTTGGTCGTACTAAACTTACCCAACAGTGGCATACAAGCGTGACTTGTTTACTATGAATTAAATTTAGCATATCATATGTTTAACAATGTTCGTTTTACGTCCCGTTTCTTTCCAGTGTTTTTCAACGATTTTCCGGGTGTAATGGATCAAAGCTGCTCTCTGCTTTTCAATTATAGCCGTTGGACGCTGATGGTGCAATTTTAAATTAAACAGTGTTGCAAAGTTGCTAAATCAGTTAAGTTGCTGATCTGACTTTTAGAAACTGCCAAAAAATTTAACAAAATATACATACAATATATACATATTTCGGAATAAAGCTCATGGCTGTGTTGAAAACATACTATTACGAAGTTAATTCTATCAAATCTGTAGAAATTGCAGAGATCTGTAATTGTTGATATCTGATTCAATAAAGACTAGAACGAAATTCTGCTGTGAAGTATGCGTTGTTCTTTCTGTTAATGTGTACTATTTAACTGACAATACAATCATCCATCGCAAATTATACTAATTGTTTGATTGTACAGTTAGCTGATAGCTTCCAACCAACCAAGGTGCAGCTATGCACCGTAAACTCGGCTGCCTCTCTACATATTACGATAGCAGTTACCAAAAATGGGTTAAAATGTCGTGATCTTGGTACAACTGCTTCTGGTTCAATCAAAACCAACATTGAAGCACAAAGATGAACTGACACCGCGAAACGTGACGGAGCAGTCATTATCTGTGATGAAGCATTGTTATGATTTTGGATCACTTTTCATTACGTTATATCTCTGTTAAAAACATATTTTGCCGGAAAAAGTTTTAATAGCTACGGAAGCATGTTAAATAAGTAGGCTTAACCAAAATTATTTTGCGAATTTGTATTTGAAAATAATGGTCGATTACCGAAAGCCAAACGTTTGCATGGAGGTAAAATTTGACTTATTACATTAACACCGTTTAGTGGATCGCATAAAGGAAACTTAATATCTGACACTGAATAGGATGAATAGCTTAAAATTTGATTTTTATTTTATGTTCGGATGTTATTAGCAACACAACAGTAATATTCTTACATTTTGCGATTCATGGTAATCATGAAAGTTTCTATGTTAGCTAGGAATCACTGAAATAAAACCTCCATTTATTACCTGGCAATCTGATAAATCCGATCACACAGCTAGGTGCGGAAACAGAATGGGATCACAATCTTAACCGAGATGACGAGGTTTCCATACCAGAAGCAACCCTGTATTGAGGCTTGTCTGTAAAAACAGTTACCCGTGGTCACACATGATTTCGCATATAGCGCAAGAACTCGACCAGGATATCAGACTTGATATGAAACTCGCAGCTTCAGAGCACTCCAAAAATTATTAGTTATCTCTAAGACAAAGTGGTTATAACAAAGGTCCGTTCAATGCATTTTTAAGCTAGGCCTAATTTGAGTTAGCTGTAAGCTGGTGATGTAGTAACTAATTTAAAAAAGTATTAAATTTTGGCTGTTAGTTGACTATTACACATTTTAAATAATACTTTGGAATGTACATAACGGGATAGAATTCGCAAACATACAGTTGAACGCCTTTGTTGAACACTTCTAAGCATGGCATTCTGAATCAAATGTATTTGCCCAACGATATTCTTGAGTTTAATAGTGACAACATACAACATAATATTCCCAAAAGCCTTTTACCCATTAAAAAATAAGTTGCTCAAGAAAAAACTTTTCCGTATAAGTTTCAGCTGTTGTTCCTCTTTGAAAAATAAATGTATGAAAATTACTAATGCTTTTGACGTAAAAATTTCTCTCATTACTCTCCTTCAGAAAATTTGGGTTGATGTTCCTAAAACACATCAAGCTGCGGATTTATCACAGAACAACTAAAATGGTTGGCTGTATCCGCAACGTAACATATGAGGATCGACTGTTTCATCATAATTTGGGTACACTTCCTCGTAGATTGGTTTGATTGGACATAATCCTCACTTATAAAATTATGAACAAAATGATGCACCCTCTGAGGCGTCTATTTCGCCTCCAGTTAAGCTATACCACACGTATTATCCCGCTGGCATTTTATATTCCTCATTCTCCCCGGAACTACTATATATATATATATAGTAAATATAAATTTTCAATCAAAATTTTCCACTTTTCACGTTTCACTGATTCGTATCCTGACCACCCGAATGTTTAATGGAAAATTCAGAGCATAATAACATTTTCGACATCCTTGCAGTGGATATGCCCATTTAACACTTCACATTATATACCTAAAGTAGTATCTGTACTTCAAGGGATTCAAGATTCAGGATTCATGGATTTATGGTAGCTTAACAGCATATTATATATATATATATATATATATATTATATATATATATTATATATAATATAGATACCGAGCAGCAGCGCGGGAGCGAACGGATTTGGACTCTAAATCTGAGGTGCACTACTGGTACCATTACGTTGGTTAACGTTTATGCACCGACGCTCTCTGCGACGCCTGCTGAAAAAGACGCTTTTTATCATAACCTCACAGCCGTCCTGAAAAACATGCCACAGAAAAACTGTGTAGTGGTATTGGGTGATTTCAATGCCAGAGTTGGTGCAGATTATGAGTCTTGGCAAAACTGTCTCGGAAGGTTTGGTGTAGGTAAAACCAATGAAAATGGGCAACGCCTATTGGAATTGTGCACACAGTTCAATCTTTGTGTCAGTAACACTTTCTTTCAAACAAAACCACAGCATAAAGTCTCTTGGAAACATCCTCCCTCTAAGCACTGGCATCAGCTTGATCTTATTCTTGTTAAGCGAACTAATATAGGAAGCGTGCTTCTCACCAGATCATATCAAAGCGCAGACTGCGAAACTGATCATTCACTGGTCTGTGCAAAACTGAAGCTTCCCCACACGAGATTTTACCGCACCAAATTGTCTGCTAAGCCTAGGATAGACGTCACTCGCATGTGCGATCCTAATTTAACTGTGAGATTCGCAAAAGCCTTCACGGATGAGTTCCACAAGACAACCCCACTTGAATCTGCTTCAGAAAACTGGGAATTGATAAAGAGCTGCATATGCCGAGTCGCACTTTCCACTTTCGGTCCGAAGAAAGCTCGAACGAGCGACTGGTTCGAAGCAAACGCTTCTGAGATGACTGCTGTGCTGGATGAGAAACGCTCAGCATTCTTGAGGTTCAAAGGTATGCCAACAGATGAAAACTTACGTCTTCTAAGAGCAGCTAGAAATAAGGTCCAACAGACTGCAAGGCGTTGTGCAAATGACTATTGGACTGAAGTTAGCCTCAATATCCAAAAAGCTGCGGATACCGGCAATTTTCACGGTATGTATGATGGAATCAAGAGAGCCATTGGCCCAAACAAACTTAAAACGGCTCCCATTAAGTCTTTATCTGGTAAGCCGATTGTCGACAAAACTCAACAGATGGAAAGATGGGTAGAGCACTTCTCCTCTCTCTACTCTAGGGACAGTACGGTTCTACCGCATGCACTTGAAAATGTCGAACGGTTGCCGACCATTGAATATCTTGATACCCCTCCTACTCTTGATGAGCTCAATAAGGCAATCGACCGCTTAGCGAATGGGAAGGCCCCTGGTGACGACGGAATTCCACCTGAGCTCATCAAATGCGGTAGAGCAGCATTATTACAGCCTCTTCACCATTTGCTTCTTCAGTGCTGGCAGGAGGGGGGTGTCCCACAAGAGATGCGAGACATAAAGATCATCACGCTATTTAAGAATAAGGGTGACAGAGGCGACTGCAACAATTACAGAGGAATCTCCCTTTTGAATGTTGTAGGGAAATTGTTTGCTAAAGTCTTACAGATCCGGCTGCAAGCTTTAGCTGATAGAATTTACTCCGAATCTCAATGTGGCTTCCGCAAGGGAAGATCAACCGTTGACATGATCTTTTCCCTGAGACAACTTCAAGAATAGTGTCGGGAACAGCGTATGCCGTTATACGCTGTTTTTATTGATTTAACTAAGGCATTCGACTACGTCAGCGGGGAGGGTCTCTTCAAAATGCTCGATCTGATAGGCTGCCCCCCAAGGCTGCTGAGACTCGTTATTTCATTCCACTCAGGCATGAAAGGCTCAGTCCATTTTAACGGTTGCAGTTCAGAAGCATTTGACATTCGCCGAGGCGTCAAACAAGGGTGTGTTCTTGCTCCCACGCTGTTCGGTATTTTCTTTGCTCTGCTTCTGAAGCACGCTTTTAAGACGAGAACAGAAGGCATTTACATACGCACGCGAAGTGATGGCAAGCTTTTCAACCTGAACCGGTTGAGAGCACAAACCAAAGTACGGGATGTGATAATCCGTGACCTGTTGTTTGCCGACGATGCAGCCTTTATTGCTCACTCCCAAGAGAACCTACAGTCGCTAATGGACTGTTTTTCGTCGGCATGCAAAGATTTTGGTCTAACAATCAGCATGAGCAAGACCAAAGTCCTTGGTCAAGGGACTGTGTATCGCCACCAATCATCACTGTTGGAAACTGTCAGCTCGAACCAGTACATCATTTCACATATCTTGGTTCAACCATTGCGGATAACCTCTCGCTAGACACGGAGATTGATAAGCGGATTGGCAGAGCAGCTGTCATTTTGTCCCGATTGATCTGTCATGTTTGGAGTAACCGCAAGCTGACTGTAAAGACAAAGATCATGGTATACAGCGCGTGCGTACTAAATGCTTTACTATACGGAAGTGAAACCTGGACCACCCACGCAAGACACAAACGGAAGCTGAATGCTTTCCATCTACGAAGCATCCGTCTTATCTTGAACATATCGTGGATGGACAGAGTGACTAACGCTGAAGTGCTTTCAAAGCTTGGTCTTACAGAGCAGGTTCACCCTATTACGTCAGCGCCGCATGCGGG